>JBBPNQ010000414.1:0-17572 GCA_038090975.1 Boletellus pseudochrysenteroides
GAACCAAGTTTGGGTGCCGTTCGGAGGGAGATATTTTTATCTGATTAGTGATCATGAGCGTAGGATCAACGATCCAAATACGCCCCACAACCCTCTGGCAACCAAAATTTTTTCTGAAAAGAAGTGAAAATCGTGTACTACAAAAATCAGGCAGACACGGCGAATGGTAGAGCTCGAGCACGTGGAACGAAACGACAATCCTTCAACTTGCCGTCGGACGCCGCATAATGCTGACCAGGGGTAATGGACGGATTCCCTCTGCGGCAGGTTCTGCTCACTGAACATGCGTTGACAGGTCTGACCTCAGAATGTTAGACCTGGGACTTTTGAACAACTTCAAATAGAACCTGTAAACTACACAGGCCAGGCATGCATTCAAGGAAACCAACCCGCCGTTGGCCACCATGACTGAGCAGGGCTCTAACTTCAATTCGCCACTTATCGCGATGAAGCCTCGGAAACGTTCAAGTTGGGTCCCGATGGTTGTAATACCCGAGAAACCGTTTTAAGAGCGGGCTGGATCAGATGTATACTTTGAGCATCATCCATTGACGACTCTATACCTCATAGGTGACTCCCCAAACCTCCTCTGGTACCGCAACACTGCAACAGCAGAACCGCGGGCTATCGGTATTAGCAGTTTATCAATGGCAAGTCCAAACAAATGTCGCCAACTTCATGAATAAAATACCACCACCTCCTGGATATGCCGAATACTGGCCGTGATAGCATTGCAGCGTGATGCTTGAGACTCGGCTACTGGTGTGTCTGTACTTGTAGAATCGGGTCATTAATCAGATAGTGTCCAAGTAGACGCCTTCTGTGGTGTACGCGATAAGGTAGGTTATCACAGGAACCGTGTCAGCGGGGCTCGGTAAACTGGCGGAAGTGTCCGAGCTGGATCAGGAACTCAACTTGTTAACAAGAACGGTGCGTCCTTTGTTTTTAAATTATTGAATTGCAACCGAAAATTCATGCTTCGACTCCGCAAGAGGAAGATTCACGCCAGGAAACAGCTGAAGATAGTTCTAGAATGAAGGATTTGGAGAAATGGCGCTGTGCGAATGTCCCCGGAGAACCAAACAAACGTTTAGGGTACGAAACACTGTGCTCTCTTCTGCACATGTAGCAAACACCAGAAAACCCACGAGGACGAAAATGGTATATTGATTAGTAGATTTAGCGTGACTTTCAAGAGGCTCAGCTGACAGTACCTTGTGACGACCATCTCACGACCCCTCCTTTGAGGCACCAAGGTAATATGTCCGATGAGACCGAAGACGTCGTCGAGTAATTCGGGGCTTTGATTATATGGACCCCTATCCAAAGAGTATGTGTTGTTAAATGCAATTCTTGATGGGTTATGTTTTTCGCGTGAACATAAACAGGTCAGAGGCTTCAAAATTCGGCCTTGTCATCGCCAGGGGAACCGAAAAAAGGCGCGTTGCTGTTTCGGGTCAAAGTTTGTTTTCGTGAGCAGGGCCATGGTCAGGTATGCAACCGTGTTGGCGGCACACGACATTAAATCCTGGGATACGGTCATGGTCGTGAAGTCTAAAAAGATCAGTCGGATACGCGAAATGATGCTTGGTATCTGGGTAGAAACCGGCGCTCACCGTCAAGTTGCAAAGTGTATACTTGCGAGGAAGGCGACGCAACCAACAGCCCTGGAGTCAAACGGAGATTGGGCAACCAGTTGAATTACGGTCACAGCTTAATTATTCCTCGCCAATCGACTCTGACAACGCCGCGGCCAGAAGAAGACGTTCTGCTCGTGTGCCTACATGAAGTGTGGAGAAAACGTCTGGAGCATCCAACGACTCGCCAGTTTCCAGCCATGTTCATAGTATTGGGAGAGATGGACCTCGGAATGTTCTTTGCGGATGTCGATTGGCGCGCCTTCTTGGGAACGACCTTGAGCTACTGGCCATTAGCGCTTCATAGAAGATATTCTGTGGCAAGAATGGCGACACCTGGCGGTCTCACGGATAGTTGGCCTGGCAGTTGTTAGGGAAACTGGCCAGGATCTGAACATTGAGAAAATGGGTACTGCGGGGATTGGGTGGATTGGGTGGAATACGTCCGCGCCACGCCCCGTCTCTGCGCTTCGTCCCCCGTTGTGCTTAAAGATCGCCCTGTAAGTCGTATGCGTATCGCCCTGGCCCAAAATGATCCTCATGCCCTTGTCTCCCACCCCCTGTTACCCGCAGTACTACCTCGACCCCTCGCAGCGGCTCGACCTCGTCATGTCCATGCACCACCACGACCACGGCATTCCACAGCCCAACATGCCCCCGCCGCGTTCCCCCCAGATCGACCCGGCTCTTTCCCTGTACCCCCCCTACTACACCTATCAGCACCAGCACCAGCCTCACCAACAGGGCATGTCCAATCATCTTACCGTCCCCAACAACCTTTCCTCCCCCTCCTCCCAGGGATCCGACACCATCGGCACCCCTCCAACAGAAAACATGTCCTATTCCTCACCCGTTCCCAACGGAAAGCGCCCTGCCTCCCTCGTCAGCGGACTTGGCGACCCCAGCAGAAAGAAAACCCGCACGGATGACTCCACAGATGGTCCTAGCCCTTCTGCCGAAAAGGACGAACCCAAGCCAAAGTCGACCAGGGGCGCTCGGTGAGATCATCTCATTCTACAATCACTCCGCTCCTTATCCCTTTCCTCCAGCGCCTGTACTGTCTGTCGTCGCCTTAAAATGAAGTGCGTCGGTGCCGAGCAGGGTCCTCCCTGCAAACGTTGTCTCACTGGTAATCACGAGTGTGTCTTCGAAGAGTCTAATCGCGGAAAACGCTCTTCCAAGTAAGCCCATCCACCATTCGTCCCTCGTGAAATATTCACCACTCAAACTCAAGCCCAAGAAAACACGAGCTCCTGACAAGGTCCCTGCGAAAAATGGAACGCACCTTGGACACCGTCCTTAGGTCCATCGGAAATCCAAGCATGGCATCCGGCATGATTTCCCGCTCACCATCTCCAGCCGCTCAAACAGCTCAAACTCAGGCCCTTCTGCAGTCCCCATCCCCGCCCCCTCAGCAGCAAAATTATCCCGCACAGAGCGCCACTCTTTCTTCGGCCTCTCCCAAATTACATTCCCTCCCCGACAATTCGTTGAACCCCTTGGGACTACTTGCGGAAGCCAGTTTGGCAAATCGGAGGGCACATGGGATTACGACATCATTCACCGCGCGTCAGACTGACGCGGATTCGGATAGTCGACTCGGTGTTGCCAGTGACAATTATTTCAGACCGGGTTCCGTCATCTCTTTCTGTCAAATTATGCTACACCACTTATTCTTCGTCAGGTCCGATATCAATCCTGCCGCTCAGACGGCTATACATCGAGAGGCAAGTGCAACCCGAAATGCTAAGTTTTGTAAGCACTGAAGAGGTGGTTGCGTTATTCAATATGTCAGTACCCTACACCCTTTCGTATTCGTTTCTCTAAATTCAACTTCAAACTTCCATCAGTTACTTCGACCATATGAATGTTAGTCTTGGTGTCGCATCAACTGATATGCGGCTGATACCTTTGCAGATGCATTGCCATCTCTTGGATCAAGAATTCCATACTCCAGCTCTTGTTTGTTCGAGATCTCCGTTCTTGCTTACGTCAAGTATGTTTTTTGTCCCCTCCTTGATCAGCAGCTTTTACCCGTTCCCGTAGTTTGTGCTATCGCCTCCAAGTTCTACACCCATCGTCCGGAACTTCACTCACAGCTTGCGGAACTTGCACAAAAGCTCGCTTTCAGCGTACCTGCTCGAGGTTACAAATCTCTTGAAATTGTGCAGGCTTATCTCTTACTCACCCTTTGGGGATGTGGTGCTGTTGAGCGGTACGAATATGACAAAACGTGGCTACTGCTGGGGATGGCTATTCGGTCCGTGTGTTTTATCTCGCGCTACATGCCCTTCCCGACGCTGCGATTTGAAGAATGGCTACCGACTTGAATTTGCACCGCAAAACAGCAGTGACGAGTCAAGATTCTCCGGAAGGTCGTGCGCGCGATAAGGAAGTACACAATCGCGAACGCACGTGGCTTCTGTGCTTTGCGCTCGACAGGAGTACAAGTGCTCAGATGGGCAAACCTCATTCAATACGGGAAGAGTGAGTATTTCTATTTAAATGTGCGAATGACCCGATATAATTATTTCTGTTCTTCGTAGTTTTATTATTCGTAATGTCCTTCAATGGATCAACGCCCCCGTGGGTACACCTGGTGACCGAGCGCTTGCTGGTTATGTTGTGAGTCCATCTTTCTTCTTTTATAGCCAGCGTATTGAAGTCGTTTATCAGGAATTGCAACGTATTGTATCTCGTAGTCTGGATCTCTTGTATTCTGGCATCAATGCTCCATCGGGCCTCCAAACGGACTGCGATTATTTGTTGGTAATCAAGACGTTTGAACAGCAAATAGTAGCCTGGCTACATGAATGGACGAACGCCCGTGCGGTGACAACAAGTGAGTGTTTTCCATAGGCCGCATTGCCATCTCATTATCATGCTGCGTCCGTAGGTGATGAAGTTCTCAAGGATTACACCTCCACAATGATGATGTTCTACTTCCATTATTACTCACTAGTCATACATTCCTTCGGCCTTCAAAACGCCATCGAACGCTCGACAGTCGACATCCCCTACTTCTTCTCGAAGTGCCACACCTCAGCGACAGCTGTTGCCGTCATTGCACGCGACGAACTTGCACCACGAGGCTTCCTCAGGTATTCACCCGACTCACACTTTGTGTTTTTGTCATATGCCGTCCTAAGTTTGCTGAAGGTAAATAGTTGCACTGCAAGAGGCTATTACTGCCGTCTAAATGTTTTTTTTTAGCTCATGCGAACGGAATTCCAACGATATATCCAGAATGAGCAGAAGAACATTGACCTCGTGAAAGACATTGCGACGGTTCTCAGTGATATTGCTATCAACTCCCATCACACTCCCGCTTTGTACAGCACGTTCCTCCGCGCACTCATCTCCGCGCGGACCGATGCTCCCCAGCAGCAGCAGCAGCCACAGCAGCCACAGCAATCTCAACCTCATACCGAAGTCGTCGTCGGTGACGAGGCGATTGGACAAAATGATATGGGCCTTTTTGGGTCAACGATACCTACGAATGGCGTTAACGACTTCCATTTTACCAGCGAGATGGGGCCTGTCGCAGATATGACCACATTCCCGCCAACCACGGTACCACTACCGGATGAAGGGGTGGGAATGCTGTCTATGGAGAACATTTTCAGTAATGGTTTCTGGGATAGTGTCCTCGTGCCCGGTGCGTTGGAAGGCTATCCTCTCATGTGGTTGACCAAAGCTATGACAACAGGCTATTCGGACACGATGGAAGGGCTGAGTGGTGGTTTCGTGTTTGGGGCAGGTGGGAGCGGCCTCATCACACCCGGGTGGCTGCCCTCGCCACTTCCGTCTGGACACAATACACCTTCTCGTGATCCTACTGGCATGGATTATACCCAACAAAATCTAGGAACAGCCTTGATACAGCGCAAGGGTTGAGCACTATATTCTATTCTTTGTCTTGTCTTCCACTCGTATTCATTTCATTTTTGCGTCAAGTTTGCTCTGCTTTGATTGCTACCCCGCATAAATCTTGTTTGTTTTGATTGCAATTTCTGGTACATGTCAACGTGTTTCGGGTTATGTATGCGTATATGTTCTTGGAGTTGTCGCTCTTATAGATGGCAAAATGTACTCTATCGCGTAGCAAAGAACCTCTTGCAGCTGGCACTAGCACACGGCGACGGATGAAAATCGAGATTGACTCGTCTACGTACGCACGCAAGTAACGAATTGAAGCTCGGCGCCGCTAGGAACTTTCAAGGACTTGCCGAGTACAGAGTCCGACAACAATTCCACCTTGTCAGTGAAGACTGCAGTATAGATGTCCAACCCACCTCACATTGTTTCATCCAGTGGCCTTCAACTCCGCTGCGGATACTACGAGTTCCTCCGTTCTCTGCTCTTGGACAAACGCTATTTCTGGGCATTGACCGGTATTGTGATCCTCGGAGATGCATTCCTTACACAGCTCATTATGCACTTCATCCCATGTCAGTCTGGTTCCATAACTTTCCTACATTTAGTGACCATATGGCAAACAGACACAGAGATCGACTGGGAGACGTACATGGTCCATGTTAGCTTGTACCTTCAGGGTGAGCGAAATTATGCAAAAATACTTGGCCCTACCGGTCCGCTGGTGTGAGTTACGAGTCTCAATTTTTCTGCTTGGTTGAAACTTACGGTTGGCAACATTGAAGATATCCCGCTGGGCATGTCCACATTCATCACCTCTTATACCGCATCACTGATGCCGGTCGAAACATTGGACTAGCGCAACAAATCTACTGGGTATTATATATTGCGTCTCTCGTTCTCGCGTCTTGCATCTATAGGCAAGGTGGTGCGCCAAATTGGGCGGTCTTGCTTTTACCTCTCAGCAAGAGACTGCATTCCATATTTGTTTTGCGGCTATTCAACGACTGCTGGTCATCAGTTCTCGTACAGGCGGCCATATTGGCTTTTCAAAATGCCTCGGATGACTTGGGCATCCTGATCTTTAGGTCGGTTCGGTGTTGAACGAGCTACGTCTGAATGGAGCTGACAAACAAACAAGCCTGGCATTGTCTGTGAAAATGTCTGCATTGCTGTACCTCCCTGGTCTCCTCGTTATTCTCTTCAAGCGTCATGGATTAATTGCCTCTATGCGCTATCTATTGATCCTGGCCTTTGCTCAGATTGCGCTCGCGCGTTCATTTTTAGCAGAAGACGCTAAGGCATATTTACACAATGCCTTTGATCTGTCACGCGTGTTCATGTACAAATGGACGGTCAACTGGCGATTTGTGGACGAGCAAACCTTTCTCAGTAGTTCGTGGACGCGAGGCTTACTCATCGGTCATTTAACAGTACTGGTCGCATTTGGCCTACTCCGGTGGTGTCGCTCCGATGGCGGGGTTGCTGTAGTTCTCCGCAAGGGCCTCCATCGACCGATGCTTCCTGCCATGCTCTCACCGGTGTCAGGCGACTGTAAAGTTAGCTCATTATTTGCTAAGCGCTGCTTGCTCATTGGTGCTGTAGATGTTGCCACGGTGCTTATGACTTCCAATCTGATTGGAATCCTCTTTGCTCGATCGCTACACTATCAGTTTTATTCCTGGTACTTTCAACAGCTCCCGTTCTTGGCACAGCGGACGACATACCCGCTTCTCCTGCAGTGAGTAATCCGCTCCGTTCTGATGCCGCTTTACATCCTTTCTTATCTGTTTGATGGCAGATTGGCGATTATTGTTGGAATTGAATATGCGTGGAACGTTTTCCCCTCGACGTCATTGTCGTCTGGCATATTGCTTGCGTCAAACTGCGCGTTAGTCATTGGCATATGGTTTGGATACGCGGAGGGTAAACCCGCAATTCGAAGTCTGATAAATTAGTCCAACGTTTTAGAAAATGACAATGCAGTCATAATACATTTTTGTCATTCGTCCTGCAATCCCATGCCAACAACAAATGTGCTCCTGCCACCTCTTGGGAGCACCAGAATGGTTTCTGCGCCGTGAACTTGGTGCGTGTCGATGTTCGGTAGCACATGGCTTGTTGTCATGCCATCGCCTACAAGCGGTGATGGTCCAACATCGATTTTGGGTAGGGTCAATTCTCCATGATGCAGTGCTATTAAAGTCAACGGCACACTGTAAGTCTCGTCATGCTGTGTTGAGATAATGAATGTATTGGTATTATTAAAATGGAGCGTTCGTTTTACTTGCCTGAGCCACAAATTCGCCTCGCTTCCGACCGCAAACGAGCCAATCTTTGACACGTTCCTCGATGTCGTAGCGCAGAATATACTGGAGCCGCTTGCTCTCGGGGTCTCCCCAATGCATTGATGTTCTGATAGACAAGGTGCCGGAGATCGGTTGCCCAGCGTAGATGGGAGTGTGGTTCTCTAGCGAAACATCACTTCCAAACGGCATAGAGTGAATACTGATCCGTGCAGCAGCGATGATCTGGAATAGAACGTCGAGTCAATCTGTTCGCGACTACAAATTCATCAGACCGACATTCATCCGCGGAATATCCACTGGGATCCTGATTTCCCTCCGCAGGGATGTTGACTCCACAGGCGGTCTGCTACGTGCTAGCCTCTGAAAAATGAAAACGTAAATAAACTGAATGGATGTGGGTCGGATCGGAAAAAACGTCAAGTTACCTGCTGTACAGAGGTGAACAACTCCCTACGTTCTCCGTGGATTTCAAATGTATTGGGTATCAGAAGTTCGCCCGTGGCACAGTACAGTTCAACCCACGCGGTGTCATCGTCCAGGTACTGGATGATGCCCATTACCAATTCTTGACCCTGTGAAACATTGTGTGAAGTTTGGGCAAGAACATCGTCGGTTATCCCCTGTACTAATGCCACCACCTCTGCCCGTATTACTGATCAATTGATCACAAACTATTAAATGTAGAAAGGTACCTTCGCGGAGCATGCAGTACACGATAACCAAGGTAAAAGACTCTAGAACTGAATCGCATTCAGTTGGAAACAGAACAAACAAAAATCTAAAATAATTGTCACGCACTTGGTCCATGTTCGGATTCGATAGAGAACAAATAATTGACAGGATGTTCCGGGGAAACTATCTGCCGAAGGGTCGATATTCCCATGTGCACCACTCAATGATCTGACTCACCATCGTGGCATGACTTGGACGATACTTGGTAATTGTGACGCCTTCGAGGCCATGGGATCGTCCATGTAGATCCGCCGAACATAGCCGAACATATTGTCGGGTAGTAGCAGATATCGTAAATTTCGAAAATAGCCTGTGAAAGATGTTTCTGGGATCCAGCGGAGGTCAATTAACCGTGAAAGTCACCTTTTTCCGCGGAAAAAGTCTTCGACGTTGACTGCAATAGGAAGCGAAACGTTGACGATACTTGATTTTCTCAATGTCCGTGTAACTGTCGGCTGCGGATTTGTGCTATAGGCTACCTTGACGTCAATTTTCTTAAGGATATTTATCAAGGGTAAGCTGCGGAGAAAAGGTTTGCCAGCCTACCATTGCGCTAAACCTCGAAGCGTCCGTATGCGGGACCAAGATGAACATGTGGGTGTCTCTCGGAACATTAGCAACATTGACACAATTTTCAGAAGGATCGAATTCCCCGGCTGTTATGGGACCATGTGATGGCAACCAAAAAAAACTGAATTGTTGCTGACCTCGGTTCTGTACCTGAGCATTGGTATAGTCAAACTTAACTCCTCCAGGTGCTGATAACTTTATAGTCGCCATGGAGATGTCATTACGCCCAGTGGACAATACTAATGATATTCTGGAGATGGCACCAAGATCAACTGTTTGCAATGTGGCCATGAGCATCGATGAATGGGAAACTACACAAGCCCTACCCTCATGCGACTGACGCAACTGAATATCAAACGCTCGAAAATCGTGTGGGAGTCGGACTACTGACACCGTCGTTCCCTTCACGGGGATGATGGCCGTTGGCGTCTTGTGGTTCCACTGGAGCCGAAGTCGAGATATCTGGATCTCGCTATTGTCAAGGATATACACACCACAACATGCCGTCTATTGGGTTTGTGGTTTAACGATCTCGGAGAAAACGTCTGGTGGGCAACGCACCGTGCAGCTCAAGGTCAAGTAATTATTTCCCGGAGAGAGCTTGTCGGCTTGTATCGAAAACTTCAAACGATTTGCATCTTGTCCTGTGAGCGTTACGCCCGCTTCGTCAATGATGACGTCCTGGGAAGATTTTCAGCAATTGACGTGTAGGCTTGGTGAGAACCATACACATGGTAGTCGGTTTTGGATGGTCACTTTCAGGAAAAGACGGTCTTCCTCCTCACTACAGCTAGCATCACTCGCGACGCTGATTGATATCGCGGGATGACCGGGGTGAATGAGATCTGGAAATTATCCCGATCAGTGGCACCACATACATACAATATGAACAAAGCTAATGACCTGAATCAAGTTTCTCAGCCGCTTCTCGAAGGGCACTTACAAGTCCAGCAATGTATCCCGTTATATCTTCGTCAGACATGACCAGCTCCGTGCCCCTGTCATTCACATGTGTCTTGAGAAACGCGAGAAGGATGTGGATCCACTCGCGATCGCGCGGTTTCTGTAATGCAGCGTGCGTATCAAGCGCACGCGAGAGCATCAACGACTCTAAGGACGTCCACCGGTGAGGGGCATAATGTGCTGGAAGAGATGAGAATATAGTGAGTGCGTTGGAGAGCCTTCCGCGATGGCTGCAACAAGCACTCAGTTTCTAAAGCGACTGGACAGGATTAGGGGCCTACACGTCAAGAACAGCGAGGCTACCGTGTATTTTGAGTGCGAATTTTCTTCTTCCAGCTTTCACGTACATGTCAATGGCGCGATTGGAAATGGTGGTGTACAAATCATAAAAGACTTCCCTGTCCTCGATGGCTGATATAATCTCGTGCTTACTGACGCAATAGTCTGAGGACTTCTTATCAAATATATTGGGAAAATCTGAAACGGCAGCCGGGACGGGTATCACCAAGGAGAACGGTGGTCTTGAGGGTAAATACCCTTCTTTGATACCAAGTATATCAAGCTAATGTTTCGCTCAACACTATGATACCATACTGCTAACACAAACACGAACCTGGCTTTTCGCGAGTTCAATCAATTCTCCTTTCCTTGCGCTGTAGCGTGCCAGAAGTGGAACATCCATCTCTGGCCATGAAGAAGCCCATGAATCACATTGGTCCAAAACACTGAGAGCGGAAGAAAATGTCCAAGACTCAATGAAATGCTCAGGGAGCGAAGGCTGCAAAACCTTATGAGCATCTCGGTGTAAAATACGTTGATGTGGTCCCTAACCTCGATCTCCCTCAGGTGTCTTCCAAATGTACTCAAGAATGTGAACGCCTTCCAACAAACCTCCGACAATTGGCGCAACTTGTTCAGCAGCGCGGATTGCCTTGAAAGGAGATATACCCGCAAGTCGAAGACGGAGATTGTATTCGCGAGAATGAGGTCGCGGTAAGGTTTCTTGGACGTGGACAGCAGTGGCACAGAGTCGTCATTGGGTACCGGATGAATGAGACTTCCAAACCACGACATATTCTTTTCCCTCAGAACCTGCATAAAAGCAGCTTCGAGTTCGTTGTACTGCTGTAGCGCATCCTCGAAGAGATTTATTCCCTCATATGAGGTTGCCAGTGTTTCCTCGGACGACCTTTATTCTGGGGGGATAATGGACGAACACTTGTAGGCTTACCTTCAGTACAAAATATGTGCAAAAGTTCCACCCCGGCATGTGACGCTGACCTTCGGACCGCTTTAGTTCCTCTTCTCTTGACGATACTGCATTATCAAGGGCAGAAAGTAGACCATCTTTGAACTTGCTTATAAGGTCGGCCCAAACAGCAGGACTTTGCTCGCCAGCAGACCAAGCGAGCTGCACGCACCTAAGAGGTACTATGTACAAAAACCCGAAAATAAGTAAACGCATGACATTACCTGTCTCGCTTGTCAACGTTGAAATCTGCTTTGATTTTGTCCAGTACAGAGCCTTTCATGTTGAAGAACTTTCGGTCCACTACTTTCGTGTCCGGGCGCACGACATGTACGATGAGCCATTCCTGGTTCTTCCTCGGCAAGATGGATATCTGCCAGTCCTTAATCTGCTTCTTGACAGTTGTTCTGTAGGCTTCGTTATCCTGTACAGGGGTATAGATAATAAAACAACGTTGGAATACAAGTCCACCTACTTCACATGTGACTACATATAGATTCAAGAGCGGTTTCTCGAGGAGGGTGAGGGGAACTTGGGAGGCAAGTTCGTCTCGAAGGGCGTCCAGAGCTACCAGGGTCACCTCAAGCTCTTGGATGGTGCGTATACTAGGTCGGGAAGCAGATCTCCAATGAATGCTACGCAAGGGTAACTGTGAACGTAGGGCTGCAATCACTTGCTTACAACTATCAGAGGACTGGAAGGAAGGTGGTGCAGCGAACGTCGCAAGGACATGCTGGCTTGACATGGAGGATGCTTGGTCGTGGAAAAAAACACACCACTTCACTCAGATCCTAAATGCCATCACCAGACGAAGCCAGCACGTCCACTGCAAAGACCTTCAGAGACCTTGGCCTGATCGAACCTCTCCTCCAGGCACTCGACCAGATCAGCTTCAAGACACCGACTGAAATCCAACAACAAGTCCTGCCTTTTGCTCTCGAGGGCCGTGATATAATCGGCGTTGCAGAAACGGGATCAGGCAAGACCGCCGCATTCGCTCTACCTATCCTACAAAAACTATGGGAAGAACCAAAAGGGCTCTTTGCCTGCGTGCTCGCACCTACACGTGAACTTGCATACCAGATAGCACAACAATTCGAGTCTCTCGGAGCAGCCATGGGAGTCCGTTGCTTAGTTTTGATTGGAGGAATGGATAAAATGCCCCAGGCTGTTGCCCTCGCGAAGCGACCGCACATCATTGTTGCAACGCCCGGTCGTCTGAATGACCATCTTCAAAGCACTAAAGGGTTTAGTCTAAGAAATCTGAAATTCTTGGTGCGGGCCGTCGTCTTCCAAGTGTACTCGCAGGCTTATTTTGTTCCGATAAAGGTCATGGACGAGGCCGATCGCCTCTTAGACATGGATTTTGGTGCCGATATCGACCAAATCCTCAAAGTGATACCAAAGGAGCGGACTACTTACCTCTTTTCTGCGACAATGACCACGAAGGTTGCGAAACTGCAACGGGCTAGTTTATCAAGTCCTGTGCGAGTCGAGGTCTCGTCAAAGTGAGTAAAGCATTTTTTGTTCCTCTGCCGCGCAGTTAATGTATGCTCGAGGTATCAAACTGTATCAACCTTACTACAGTATTATCTTTTTGTTCCGTTGATTCAGAAAGATGTCCACTTAATCCATTTAGCAAACGAGCTGGCTTCGAATTTAATCATTGTTTTCACCAGGACAGTACATGATGCTCAAAGGTACGTATACAATATCGGATTTTCACATATCGCTTATGCCTGTCCGTCTGCAGGTTATCCATCATGCTTCGTACTCTGGGATTCCCAGCTGTTCCCCTTCATGGACAACTCAGTCAGAGCCAACGTTTAGGTGCACTCAATAAATTTAAAACTGGTGGCCGAAAGGTTCTAGTGGCAACCGACGTTGCTAGTCGGTACGCAGTAATATAAACCATCCTTCCACGAGTTGAACATTGGAAATAGTGGCCTTGACATACCATCTGTGGACGTAGTGATCAACTTTGACATCCCCACGCATTCAAAAGATTATATCCATCGTGTCGGACGAACAGCCCGTGCAGGACGCGCTGGAAAATCAATAACGATAGTCACACAATACGATGTCGAACTACTCCAGCGCATAGAAAAGGTTATCGGAAAGAAACTTGAACTATTCCCCACCAACAAGGAAGAGGTGATGCTCCTGAAAGAGCGTGCAGATGAAGCCGGTCGATTGGCTGTGAACGAGCTGAAAGCGGAAGCTAAATCTAATGGTGCAAAAAGGCGGAGACGAGATGAAGGCGGGGGACGGGATGACAGGGATCGGGACGACGATGTTGTTGAGGCAGGGATGCCTAGAACAAAAAAATCTAAAGCTCGCCGCTAGCTGTCCATGCTTTGAATCCAAACGAACAATAACACCGAAAACTTGGCATCAAATGCGGTAATTTACGCAAGTCAGATGGATTCTGTGGCGCTCGGGAGACCAGAAACGCCACAAAACATGTGCCCCGTGGCTGAGTTGGTTACAGCGTCCGACTGTTACGCTTACCACATCGGAAGGTCGTGAGTTCGAGCCTCACCGGGGCAGGTGATTTTGTTATGTTTCTTTTTGACCACTTGTCGCCCATGTCACAAATCGAGGCGGTGTTGTGTATAACTGGTGAGTTCGTGGAAGTACCTACGAGTCAAATTGGAGCAGCCGCATGTCCGATGAAACAAGACAACGAATCATAATAAAGGGGTGTTAAGTTCTTATAGGAAGACCCGGAAGCATCAGCTGCATAGTTTCCAAACCAAAAAAAGTACTGCCCCAGTGAGGCTCGAACTCACGACCTTCCGATGTGGCTACTGCGTAACAGTCGGACGCTGTAACCAACTCAGCCATGGGGCATATAATATTAATCTGGAGATAATTTTATTTGAAGGTGAGCAATTCTACGAAGATGAGATGATGAAACCGAACATCTTGACACAAAGCGGCACAGCTAAAAAATATAGCAGGTATAGTATAGAAAAACAAGTTGTTTAAGTAGTCCAGGAGCAGATGAAAATTTGGTCGATACTCGACGCAAAAAGCGTCACCTGAGCGATTCGAACACTCGCGGGCAAAGCCCAACCGCTGTGCTGGTAGCAGGCGATCCCGTTAACCACTCCGGCAAAGTGACTCACATAAGCTTGGTCTAGGATATAATCATGATTGGGTAACTAATAGCTCACAGTTAAAACTATTGAATCAGACATTGTACATCCTGTTATTCCAGCATCTCACTCAAATTCATTCATATACTGAATAAGTCTATCCACCTGATCTTCCGTTATTGCGTTGTAGAGGGAAACGCGGACGCCTCCAACGGACCTACAGAGCATGTTTTTGTTATCATTAGCACTCAACGAGCTGATATAACGGATAGGGAAATGCCTACCGATGGCCCTTGATACCTTTCATTCCTCTCCGCTCCGCGCCAGACACAAATTCCTTCAGCCTATTCTCTCCGCCAACAACGTCAAACACGACATTCATCTTGCTCCCCGAGCCCTGCAGCACCTTTCTTTTGAACACCCCTCGGGCCTCGCCGTCCTTTAGGGTTGCATACAATTTCGAGGCTTTTTTGGCGGTGCATTCCCCATAGTACTCGAGTGTTTTCTCCCTGGGCCGTCCGTTCTTCCCCCCCACCTCCAACATCCGCCGGAGTACCAAACCCGTGATATATATCGACAGGACTGGAGGGGTGTTATACAAGCTGCGACTGTCCACAAGGGTCTTGTATGATAAACACAGTGGAATGCTGCTGTCCAATATGTTTGCCCATTCGTCTTTAACGATGATGATCGTTAATCCCGCGGGTCCGATGTTCTTTTGCGCTCCGGCATAAATAACGGTATGCTTTTCGATGCATGGGATAGGACGCGACATGAAAGAGGAGGAATAATCCGCAACGAGGGGAGCCCCATCAGGGAGGCTGTCGAACGGGAATGAAGTGGAGCTTTGCAGGTCGTCGTCGAATTCGACGCCGTCGATAGTCTCGTTAGCACAGTAGTAGATAAGAGCCGGATCTTGCGAGAAGTTATTTCTGTAGCTGTCGCGATCGGGAACACGGTTAAAAGCCTTCTTCCCGTCGTCGGAAATGGTCTGCGCATTGGCGATAATGTTGATGTCCCCTACGCCGAGCCTCTTCGCTTCTTTCATCGCCTTATCACTCCAGGAACCAGTGACAACGTAATCCATTGCGGGCTTTTGAGCCGTGCCGCCGCGACTTCGATACCTTGCAAGCATATTCAATACCACCGCAGAAAATTGGGTGGTTCCCCCTCCCTGGGCAAAGAGAACCTTGTAGTCCTGAGGGAGGTTGAGAAGTACTCTCGTATTCTCCTCAACCTCCCGGATGAACGTATCGAAATCTGCCGAACGGTGCGATATCTCCGCGATACCAATACCAGTGTTTTGGAAGTTGAGCAGGCCTTTGCAGGCTTCTGTGAGAACTTCCTCCGGGAGGGCCGAAGGCCCTGCACCAAAGTTAATTACTCGATCGGACATGACGAAGAGGATGAGAGTGTTGCTTCACGAATTGAAGGCGTGAAGTGATGATCAATGGAGAATCGGATAGGCTTCGGCCGAGAGGCATGAGTCACGATGCAATGACTCATTCGTGGGATCAGCAAGGTGGCTCATGGGTCGGTGTATGGTATCAAACAAATTCCAAAGTATGCATTACACAAGTCCCAGAGGTCCATACAAACCCAAGTCTTGTACATATGTACTACGTATAATATCGTCGGGAAATGTAAAATTCATGACTCAAGCGATTGGTGCATCGCTTGGATGACTCTTGCCCTCTCTCCACATGTCCTTCGGGACGGGCTTAGGTACACTGCCCTCAGAGAGCTCCACCTGTTCGCCATCATCATCGTCGAGAAAACGCTGAGCGTCCTGTGTCGTCGTAGGAAGAACAGACTCATCGCGTGGGACACGAGGGGAATAGGGATGATGCGACATAGGGGAGGCGAGTGAAGGGAAATATTGTCGATAGGCAAAATATGCAACAACAAATCCTAAGAGGGAACCGGCGACGACGTCTTCCCAGTGATCTAATATACATTGTTGTTAATCATGAGCTATCACGGATCCAGAAGAAGCCTACGTCTGTAATCCATTGTGCGTGAAATGGCTACAAGGGATGCACCAGCCAACGGGGTTACAGATATCCAAGCCTTGTGCTGGTAGCTCATTTTAGCGGATGGGTGTTCGCTGGGACTATGGTCACACTTACCGTGTGCCCCCTAGTATCGAATAGGTTCATCTTCCCCGCGAGATAGAAGGAAAGGAATCCCAGACCCGCAAAAGACACTGCAATAATTATGCTCGATCTTCATAGGTGCAGGTATGCTTGCCTGGTAAACTCACGGCTTGAATGACCACTGGGGAAGCTACGCCATCCATCGCGCATAATCGACTGGTCCGTCTGTGTACAGATAGCATCGGTTGACAGTCCGTAGGTGGGATCTTGAGATCCAGAGATTGGGATGCAGCGAGAAAGGAGGTCTAGAATCACACAATCTCATTGATCGATACTAGGAACCAAGTAATGATTAAGCCAAACCTGGACGGGGACGACCGACGGTGATCTTGGAAAATTGTGTGATGGCACCGGTGATAGCGAGACCGAGTATCACTACAATAATATGTCGCTTGATGGATGTCATTGGAAGGAAGAGAGAATAACAAACAGCCAAGAGCACTGTTATGATAGTCCCAAAAGGATCGGACAGTGATCAAGTTGACGGCAAGTTGGATGACCAAAGGAGCCACGACGGTGATAAAGTACAGAGCAATATCCTGGGCATATCAACATACTTGAGAAAAGGGTTGTCAATATTAAAACAGCACGCACCGGGACACGTTCATGGACAGCATAACTGTTCATCAAATGTCAGCACCGAGATGAGTGAGATGATGAGCTATGCTTACGGAAAACGAATGCTGGAGGGACATAGTCAATAAACTGCTAGGTTCCATAGCTGGATGGCGACCCACGCTTCATCATCGACAGAAAACTCTCTTCTGAATCCATGGATAGGGTTCAAAGCAAAGAACACGACTCTGTATCCAACTTGAATATAAGGAGGTTCCAGACGAACAAGGGACTCACGCGAAAAGGATCGTTATAATCCTTTTTAAAAAAAAAAAAAAAAAAAAAAAACAAATCAGCACCGGGATACTGCTTGTTCACCTCGCGCACCAATCTGGAGCATAAGACTTTAAGAGCTTAAGACGCC
>JBBPNQ010000415.1:0-17547 GCA_038090975.1 Boletellus pseudochrysenteroides
GGTGTCAGGGCATTGGATTCGGGTGATGGGGAAGTTTCAGGGAGTACCCTCCAATATGCAGACCTTTGAGTTAACTGTTATTCGCACAAAGCCTTGGTAGTCCTTGCAGAACCCAGCACATAGGACGATGTTCTCGGTAGCCCTCTTAGGCTCTGGTGCGGGGGTGACGGTTCTTGCTAGTATTTGCTAGAGCTAGTACGGACACGAGACATTCTTGGCAGTGTTTGCTAGAACGAGTAGGATGCAAATGGTTCTTGCGAGTACTTGCTAGTACTGGTACAGATGCGAGATATCCGTGCTAGCACTAGCAAGCGTGTACAAGACCTAGGTACGGTTGCGAAAAGGTAAGCCCGCTCTTACGAGGTTCTGCTAGAGCCTGCACGGTCTAGGTAGGTGATTCCAGGATCGCCGGGTTCTCCCGAGGCTTAGTAGGACGTACAAGATTTAGGACAATTTGCTGATGTCATCCTTCCTGTAGTGACACCCACGTGCTGATCATTTACTTACTTCTATCCGTTCTCGCCGGGTTCTTGCGTTCAAGTTGGCATTGCTTTGCACTGGTGGACCAAGCCTCTCAGTAACTTGGTGCGTTGATTGTTCCTCCAGGCCAATGCCTGCAAGGCTTTGGTATATAACCCAAAACATGCTAGCGGTCGGACTGGGGCGTACGAGAGCAGAAACCGACTCGGACATCTCCACTTACAATGGTAAGCCCATACGCATCAACGTGTGAGCAGTGCTGATTATTATCACAGACTGTATGCTCGTACTACCTGCGTGGAGCATGCAAATATGGAGATCGATGTCGAAATGAACACCCAGGTGCCGGAGGAGGGAACTTTGGCAGTCGGTATATCAGCAACTTGCTTCATCCTAATGAACTCACGTCGCCTTTCAGACCAAACTTGGACTTCCAACAATAACAGAGTCGCGGTTCCGTACACGTACGTTGCATCCGGGGTCACTTTTACGGATAACTGAGCACCTCTCAGCGCCGAGTCGATAGCAGCCGACGTCACTCCTGACAAGGATAAGCCGCTATGGCCACTTTCATCTTATGGCCCTTCGAAATTCGAACCTGTCGTTATCAGTGGATTGGATGAATCGCCTGAGGAATTACGTCTGAAGGCAGTCGTCGCTCTCAGAGCAGGAACGACTGATGAATACGTGCGTGGTTCTTTACGCAGCCGACATGTAACTAACTTCTGATTAGGCCAAGTATGAAGGGGAGAAAACTGCGGCTGCGGATCAGGTGTACACGAACGCGCGGAACAACGTCAGGCAACTGTATGAGCAAGCTCTGAAGGCCAGCATCCAGGCTCATGCTTCTGAGTCTGCTGCGAGTCCCTCGGTTCCTGCGCTCACGACATCCCCACCATCTGCGTTTGGAGGATCAACTACACCAGGATTCGGCAAGCCAGCATTTGGACAGCCAGCCTTTGGTCAAACCTCTTTTGGGAATTCAGCAAGTGGCACTCCTGCTTTCAGCCAAGGATCCCGAGGAACATCAGCGTTTGGGGCCCCTGCGCAACCTGTATCGGCATTTGGCCAACCCAGTCAGGCCACGTCGGCTTTTGGTCAAACCACCCAGACCGCATCTGCATTCGGTCAACCAACTCAGCCAAGTTCTGTGTTTGGCCAACCCTCTGCGTTCGGCGCGACAACCCAACCCACGTCAGTATTTGGGAAACCATCACAGCCAACATCAGTGTTTGGGCAGCCATCTCAGCCAACTTCAGTATTCGGACAACCATCCCAACCCACATCCGCTTTTCCACAACCTGCACAACCTACATCGGCTTTTTCCCAACCCTCACAGCCTGCATCGATTTTTGGTCAAGCTTCGCAGCCAGCTTTCGGGCAATCATCGCTCATTAAACCCGCATCTGGTGCATTCGGCGGAACCGGAGGCGGTGGGTTCTCTGCGTTTGCATCCCAGCCGTCGACTTTCGCTTCGGCTGCCGCTCCAAGTAGTTCAACTACAAGCACGACGCCTGGTCAATCGACGTTTGGGTCCGCACCTCAGATCCAAAGTGCTTTCGGAGCCGCCCCGTCCGCGCCGAGATCTGTATTCGGAGCAGCCCAGCCATCCCCAATCGGAACCTCTTCGTTCGGCAACACCCTATCCGTTCCTACTATGTCGTCGCCTGCATCCGCTGTTGGCGGTGGTAGCCCTTTATCTTCTTCGCCCATGACGGTCACGCCCTCGAGTGAGAAGCCAATATCAAGCGCGCCTGACTTTGCTACTGCAAAATCGACGGCGAGAATGAAACCTGGTGCTGATCGCTACCTCAGCCTTCTTCCTCGTGATTACGGCGAGATGATGCCTGCCGACGTCAAGGCGGCTTTCGCGAGCGCAAAGTTTGAGTGGGGTAAGATTCCAGACTGGATACCTCCAGAAGGAGTGCGGTAGGGCAGGGTTCCGTGTATATATTGCTACATCCTTGAAGTGCACAATGTATTCTTAGCCCATTATCCATACTTTCCGCGTAGATCGTCACTTCAACTGATGGCCACTGCGAGTCTCGGCGAGCAGCAGTTCGGTCATCCCGATGAGGAAAGTAGTGTTTACTTGAAGAAGTGCAGCAATTGTGACTTCGCTGCGTGCGGGCCATGATTAACGATCAGCTGGACGGCCACAAAAATCACCCCAAGTAACCGACTCAATTGTCGGTATTTCCTTCGATATTGTAATATAATCCTTATCAACCCTGAAGTTCTAGTACGTGTCATCTCTCAATGTCCGCTCCGGAGTCCACCGCTTTGAACACGATCCAAACGCTTGTGCAAGAGCTCCCGGCGCTCCTCAAGTTTCCGCCCTTCCCTGAACCACCATCGGGCGTGACGATCATGCCGTTCAAGGACTTCAAACCTCGTGGTATCCAGCTCTTTTCGGAGCCCAAGAAGGAGAGGGACGGATCGGGGGACGAGGACGACGCCGAGCTTGACGCGCTCGGCATCCCGACCGTCGAACTCCGCGTCAAGCACGCCACGGACGAATGCAAGAGCAGCCCGCGCAAGAAACGCAAGAAGAAAAAGACCGCCGCTGCCGCCGCGGCGGAGGCCGTCCCCGTCAAGAAGCTGCCCTGGTACGAGGAGTGGGGGGAGGGTGAGGATCTCAGGGTGACGCGGGAGCGATACGATGCGTGAGTCGTCTCGCGCATTCCGACTGTTGCGCAGGTACGGATGATGAGGGTTTACTTTTTCAACGATCAGGAGCGTCCCGCCCGTCGATCGGTTCTTCCAGGCTGCGTACGATTTCCGTACCGGACGCCCATGGCCCCCCATCTCATCGGGCTTGAACAATCTGTGGGATCAGGTATGGGAATTCATGCAGTGGACGTCACGTCGTCTGAACGCGTCATCGATAGTTCCGTCTGTTCACCGGGTTGCTTATCAACCCCTCCATGTTCCGCAAAGCTGGCACGAAGAAATCCGTTCGCGCCGAGTCCCCTGATTTTGAATCTGATGAAGAAGAAGATCTTGCGATGAACACCGGGGATGGTGCTACCACCAGTGATTCACGACCTACGAAACGCCAGCGGCCGGATGAAGGCCTCGATGGCGACGAGGAGAGTGCACCTCACGACCCGCAGAAATTGGACGAGGAATGGAGGGAAGAAAAGATCTCCACTTTTCTCAATGATCCGGAGAAAGCGGTTCGAATCTTCCTCTCGTCTTATATGCGCGAACAGGGTCTCATCTGGTATGCTAAACTCTTGGTGTTAATATGTCACGTTTGTCTGACGTCCCCCTTTCTTCTCTATGGGGAAAAAGGGGGGAACGCAACTTGATCTATACGCCTCGACTCATCTCTTTTTTCATTGCCTTTGTTCTGCGGAACCGTGTCCTGCTGGAACCCACATATCAGCGTGGCTTGAAGCGGGCTCTGGGGACGATTGAATGGGCCAAAAAAGAACTTCCACTAACACATAAGGTGGGGCAGTCCATCCCTGACGCCTTCAACGAAGCATGCAGGGAGTGTTTCGGACGACAAGGAGGGATAAACTGGTCGGTTGTAAATGCAACGGCTACCACAACGGAGCAAAAAGGTAGGTAAACGGTGTTATCCTTGAACCGTCTTCTCATCCCACATTTAGATGCGAGTATCACCGTAACCGATATCTCCAACGGCGTCAAAACGAACGTTGCGCTCCCTACGGTGTTCGAGACACGACTCAAAGACGCCATCGAAGACAATGTTGATATAGAGGTTTCCCTCGACACGTCTACCACGAATGTGGCCCCAATCAACGAGGGTGCCACCGGTGGAAACGACGAATGGGGCGGTGGGTGGGGTGACGAGGGATCGTGGGATCAAAATACATGGGCCCAGGGTGGATCGTGGGGTGAAGAAGCCCAGGAGGGCCAAGGAACGAATGGCGAGGCCGTGACCAACCACGGGCCTGACACCAGCTGGACCGACTGGAACCGTGATCCCGTATCGCTGTTTTCGCTCCTCGGGCCGAGTGCCTTCCCACTGACGCACACGACGGGCATCGTCGAGTGCTCAACGCGCCGCGTTGCTGCTATTCACTTTCCTCCTAACCATCCAAAAGGTACCTCGCCGTCTCTGCAGGACAGCCCCGCGAGCATGATAGCGGGAACCAGCGAGAGACTGGGCTGGACACCTTCAGCGCGCGGTGTCGAGGCAGAGCTCGACGCACGCTTCGCCAAGGTTATACTGGAACCCTGGGGTCGCGAGGAAGGCGATATATCGGGGCCTGAAATCTGGGATACCTCACGCGGACCTGTGATCGATCCCAAGAACCCTTCGAAAAGGGTGTCCAGGCATCCCGCAGGCACCGCAGCCCGTAGACCGCACAACCCGCTCACAGACAGCATCACACTCCTCGTGGAGCCGTCGTTTGCGGAAACGCTTGTGCTCGTGCCAGGTCTCGGACTTGGGGCGATGTGGATCGAGATTGTCAGGCAGAAGGGCGGCACCGGAGCAGACGGGGTTGGGGGAGTGGATGTCGACACCCCGGGGAGGTTTTGGTATCACGAAGATGTGACGGGGATCTTCCCGAGCTTCTACACGCCCCGGGAGAAGGAATAAACGAAAACGATCGGATCTGGTCTACGCCTTCATCTTGTATCTTTCTGACCTTGGCGTATGGTACGAATCTACATGTTGATCTTGGAAACGATGATCTGGCTACCCTCCGAATGCTCGTACAGTATTTGTGTAACGCCATATTGGACAAACGTGATCAGGATCAGTACCCTTGGGAGATCAGATAATCCGCGAGCCGTTCCACGAGCGCCAGCGCGGTCATCGCGTCGCCAGCAGACACATACTCTGCTACGATCACGCTCTGTCCCGTCTTCTTGACTACGCACCCGCCACCGGGACCGGGACTGTATGCGTCCTAGATCCATAGCGCAACGGACGGGTTCATCTCAGCGACGGCCGCGAAGGGAGGAACACACACGCACCTTGCGTTTCGCGAGCACCATGTCGAGACACCCCATCGTCGTTGCGTACCGTCTCCCCCCGATGACGATCTCCCGCGCGGGATGCCACTGGCAGTGCGCCGCGCCTGTGGCCGTGCCGAATCCGATTTCGAATCCTTGCATGAGCGCACCGCGCTCGTCCTCGGTCATCTATGGGTAGAGCCACGCGCGTGAGACGGGCAGTAAAAGATAACACGAATAAAATAAACATCGCGATGGGCACACACACGTTGCAACCTGCCGATTCGGCCCACACTTCGCCGTCTTGGCCCACGATGGCGGCCTGTGTGATCTTGCCTGATCGGAGAAGACTGACGTCGAGGATATCTATATGTCGTGCCAGGCACCCAGCAGTCGGGGGGGAACACGGTGGGGAAGGATGAGATGGGCGTGGATCGGAAGGGGGAATGATCAGTGATCGGATGGATTCACTCACCCTGCCAAGACATCGACGCGACGAGCGTGGCAGCAGCGAAACCCAGATCAGAGACACGAGCGACAAACGCGTGTGTGGACGAAGAGGGCGCTTCTAGAAGGCGGTGTCGTCTCGGCGCATTCCACTATCGTCGCTCTCTTGCAAAAAAACAAGTGTCGTCCATTCACAGACGTCTTCGACACGGATCGCAGTAACGAGCAGGAGCGAGGCACCAAAAAAAATACGATCTGACTTGAGTAGTAAATAATTGGCAGGACTACTCATGACAGGTTATACATGATATATCAGAGATCAGTACACCGAATCTCGTGAATATTCTAAATACCTGCGAGACAACGTCCCCGTAAAGGAGAAGAGCTTCCAAAGATTGCACGCATTGACCAGTCCAAGAGTAGTCTGAATCGAGTTTCACGCGCAAAAGCGCACGAGCCACGAATCGCACTCAAAGACGAGGACCCCAAAGAACAACCATCTACCTTCTCGTCTCCATAGGAGTGTGGTGTCGCAACAGAGTGCGCACGACTCCGGCCACGAAAGCCATGCTTGTTACGCGCGCACCGTGTCAACAGTGCCAGTCGTCTCTAACGTACGAGAGCACAAGTATTAGACCGTGGCTAGTTGTGGTTCGGTTTGGTTTGAAACCCTTCGGCCACAAGTCTAATACGGTTTACTCATTAGCAGTGGAAGGACAAGCACGCGCAACAAGGCGTCCCACACGCGGGACACATTGGAAGAAAAAGGTGGGAGCTCCTAATGGGCATCATCACTCGCCCGGTCCCCGCGGCACCTTTCAAAGCCAGGGTCCTCTCCGCCTCACCTCGTCGGAGGGTCTTGGGCGGACGAGGGCTGGCAGCTTTTCTGGTATGCCGCTCAGCTGATGACAACCGGACCCTGCGAGAGCCGATCGAGGGGGATAGATACGTTCGGACCCTGGCCCGCTCACGAGAACAGATGGCGAACCATCTTATACGAGGTGAACATCGTGGCCTTTGAGCCGGTCAAGGTGAAAAAGCAGGCACATGCGGAACCGAAATTTGTAACCTCGGCTGCCGAACAATGCCCACGTTAATATTGCCAGAATCTTCATGTATCATGAAGCGCCGCGGGTCACTTCAGCTGGTTTGCGGACAAGTTGGCACGTACGTGCTTTTGGGGTTCCACGCATATGGACTTGTAAACACGAATTGAGTTGAACAATCACTGAGACAGAGACCAGATTCGAACTTGAAATGTCATTAATCGGATCTGAAACCACCCGTAAACTGAGATCCAGCGCGCTGGGACATAGGTTGAAGTACATACGATGGCTTCAACTGAACATGCGTAATTTTTGCACAGCAAGAGAACAACGACATAATTACTCTTTGATCACTTACGATCAGCGCCTGTCATGGCATCAGCTACTGCGCCTCAACAAAGACGAGACGCACCCCTACGCAACATTGAAACCGGTATTATGTCGGATCAACCAACACACCCCCACGAAGGAGGCAAAAGCCAAAAAAAAATTCATGACCAGTGCGAGAGTAGTCTGAATCGAGTTGCACGCTCACTACGGAAGCGTGCGCCGCAAAGTGCACTCAAGGACGTGCGTAGCACCAAAGAACGACGTTCACCATCTCGTTCCCCTAGAGCGTGCCTACTGTTCGTTGACGTGACACGTGCTCTGGCATCATGGCCCTCTTTGCCCGCGATGGAGGGGAATCGCACTCTGTCCGGGCAACACCAATCTATTGGCTGCGTCACCCCTTGAACAGAGCCGGAGGCAAGCAGACGGTGTCTGCGTGTCCCAATGGACCTGTCGGGTGCGGAGCCTTGTTGAATGGCACATACCCGCGGTGCGTGCCGTCCCGCTGCAAGGCATCCCGTGTGGGACGCTTGGGGAGATGATTAAAAGTGGCGTCGGGGCTGCCGCTCGCCCGATCCCCGCGACACCTTTCAAAGCCAGGATCCTCTTACGCCTCGCCTGTGGACAAGGGTCTTGGGCTGACGAGGGACGGCTGCTTTTCTGGTATGCCGCTCGGTTGGTTACAACCGGGCCCTGCGAGAGCCAATCGAGGGGGATTGTAATACTCAGACCTTGACCCGCTCACGAGGTCGGACGCGGAAACGTCCCATGCGTGGTGAGCATCGCTGCCTTCGCGCTGGTCACTAAGCAGGAGGGCGACGACAGACCCAGCCCCCTTTTCACTCGTGCTGACTCACTCATTCTCACGGTCATCACAGCCACGAGTGTGATAATAAATAGAGGCCTAGTATGTACCAGCACACTCAGTCCTGCACCCGCCTCTTCTTCCGATCCCTCCCCCTCTCCTCCCGATCGCTCTCGTCGTCTTTCTTTGTTCTGCTCTCTTCTCCGTCCGAGGTCGGGGATCGTGAGCGCAGTTTGGCCGTTTTCTTGGCGCGTCCTGCCCAGTCCGAGATGTCCGCTCGCGTGAGCTTCGGGTCGGCGCGGCCACGCGATTCTTCCCGGACATAACTTCTCGTCCTGGGACGCGAGCGGATCGAAGCATCCGAATCCGAGGTGAGGTACGTATGG
Source organism: Boletellus pseudochrysenteroides (assembly GCA_038090975.1). Taxonomy (NCBI): domain Eukaryota; kingdom Fungi; phylum Basidiomycota; class Agaricomycetes; order Boletales; family Boletaceae; genus Boletellus; species Boletellus pseudochrysenteroides. Next base: position 8,433 of record JBBPNQ010000415.1, read on the forward strand.
CTCTGCACGGGCAGCGTGGGAGAAGTCGACCTGCGTTTCACCAGTGCTGTCGTCCTCGCCTTGGCAGAACTCCGAGTCACGGGCACGACGTAACTGACGTTGGACCCAGAGCCCGTCGTGGACGTGCTGGCTGGAGGGCGCGCTCGGGGGGTCGAGTTGGGTTTGGCCAGTGTTGTCGTCCTCGCCTTGGCAGGACTCCGAGTCACGGGTGCGACGTAACCGGACCCAAAGCCCGTCGTGGAGGTGCTAGCTGGAGGGCGCGCTCGGAAGATGGGTTGAGACGTTGTCTTTGCCTTTGCCTTGGATTTGGGTGGGCGGATGGGCTCGTCCACCACCATGTTTGTACCCTCGCCCCTCTCCCCTGCACCGCCACCGCCTCGCGCGATCCCTTTAGCCCCCGCCGCGCGCGTTGCCAAACTCTCCCCATCTGCCTCGTTATCGGAACCGGACGAGCCCTTTGATGATTTGCGCGGGCGCTTTCGCGCAGAGCGATGTATTAGAACAGAAGCGTGTGATCGGGCCGGGGAAGGATTGGATTTGCGCGCCGAGGATGTCCCGACGTTGCGAGAAGGCGACGCATGCGCGTCGCGTATCCCGCGACAGTTTAGTTTCAGACACGACGTCAACTTGCCGTCGTGCATGGTCGAGTCCGCTCTGAATCGCGCGCGTTTGGCATCTGTCTGATCAAGGCCAGAGGTATCATATCAGACCCAGGTGAACGGGGGCGAACCTGGGAAGAGATGGACTCACTGTGTGCCGCCCTTCGTAGCACCATCCGTCTGGTGGGCCTTCGCCCCCGTCTCCAGGGGCGGTCTGCCCGCAGCAGCCCCACAGCGTTTCGTAGCCACCTCCCGATACACGTGACACCAACGCACTCTCGTCGTCGTGCGGCACACGGCATGCCTTGTCCTTCTCTTCGTTTTCTATATCATAGAAATCCTTGTGGCACCGTATGCAATGGAGCAAAGGCGGCGGTGCGAGGGTCGAGAAGAAGGCAGCCAGCTTGGTTACTGTGTTCGGGGATGACGGACGTGGGGTGTTGTCGGGATATGATTCGAGTGCAGGAGAAGACGATGGTGGTGGGGGTTGAGGACGAAGATGTGCCAGGGTGTAAGCGTGCAGTGTCTTTGGTGGTATGGTCAGCACCAAATCATAGAGGGTCTTTGTTTCGTTTGGGTTGACGAGAGAGGGAGGGGTCGGTGTCGCTGGCGGTGGTGGGGCGGGGGGGTGGTCATTGTTCCCTCCCTCGGCGACGCTCTCCGTCGCCTGATCAGAGTCTTTGAGTGTCAAGTCGGTGGTGCTGCCACCGAGCGCGGAACGCAGGGTTGTTGGGAACCGGAAGGGCGAGTGACGAGCAACCGAGCCGACGGATGGTGTTGGTGTAGGGAGACGGGAGTTCTGGTCGTTGCCTAGTGATGCTGAAGTGTCCCGGGTAGATTTGCGGGAAAACAGCCCAAACATATCCGTTGGGGGGCTGTGGTGATGTGAATAAGAGAGATGTGAGGGGCTAAAGACAGGCAAGAGTAGAAATGAACGGAGGTGCAAATCTTTATATTCGCAAGCGGGAAAATGAAAGGAAGAGAGCACGTGTGCCTCGTGCGCATCACGCTGTGGCAGACATGCGCGCGCTGCGACACCTGTCGACCTTATCGGCCCCATCGCAACGTGTCCGACCTCTTTGATGAGATATGACCTGCAGCACACGCAAGGGAGATTGTACGGGTTTTTCATCAAGTACGTATTGTATTGGACCCTGTGGGGACCGTCGCGACTGGTGTGATCATGAGGCAGAGTGCCTGCGACCAAGCACAGCCATGCATCGGTTACCGACAGCACGAGTAGACAATGAGGCCATTAGTACGGCGCGCATGCTGGCTGTCTATTGACCGGAGACACGTTCCAGGGAAGGCATCACGACGTCATCCCGTTGCAAGGGTGTTTGTTTACCAAAGGCTTTCGGTTTCAACACGGCCAAATAGCACCATAACATCACCGGGACAACGACTGACTACTTCCATACGTGATCCACAATTTACCAAGGCGTCTCGGGCTGCAAATTGACAGTCGCAGTCATGGCAAGGTCACAAGACAGCTTCACGTTCACTGTCGGAAAGCTCGGTGCGTTGTCTCGTCTCAGCGAGACAAGCCCATGTTGATGGCTCTTGACAGACGCGGGCATGGCGGTAGGATACTTTGCACCCTACCCGCGCGATGTGCTCACTCACACGCCGACGGCCAGATACTGCTGGGTGAACGTGCGCATCTCATCGAGTTTCCGTCGATTTTGTTGCCGCCGGGCATTACGACGGGCTCCATAGTCAATATCGCGGTACACCAGAACACCGTCGAGGAACGGAAACGCGACCAGGAGTTCTGGGGGCTTCAGCGGGATATCCTGGAGACGTTTGGATGCGCTTCTCCGGAGCCACCTCAGCTCGAAGTGCTCTACCTTCCAGCTTCCATCTGAAACACTCGCTCACACGTCTCGCAGGTCCGCAATGTCACGCAGACGTCGGTCACGTTGGAATGGCCGCTTTTGAAGCTTGCCACGGCCAAATTGCGCTCGCTGGATATATACAAGAACGCACAGCGGCTCGCCTCGATACCCAATGCGCTGACCAACACCTCCACGAAACTGTCCGGTCTCTCCGTCGATACCACCTACTCCTTCCAGCTGGTGCTACGCACGACTGCAGGAACGTTCCCTTCCAACCTCATCCGCCTCCGCACGCATACCATCGCAGACACGAGCGGCATTTCGGTGTGTTTCGGGACTGTCGCTGACGAGGCGCTCTTGCAAGACGTCAAGGCGGCACTAAAAGAGATGAGGGCAAAGTGGAGCGACAAGATCCAGATTGACACGACACATTTCGTGTGCACGACGCCTGCCATGACCCCTCCAGGTGCCCATGCCAGCGGTGGCAATGTGTCCGGCGGACCGGGAGTGGAGTATCAGCGGGCCCTTCAACTCAGTATCCCGGTCGTCCAGCCACAGTGGATATTAGCATGTCTGATAGAAAAAAAGTGAGTGGCTGCGAGCGACGTGTACGCTCACACCTGATTCGTTGGATGTGGACAGAATGGTCCCTATCGCTGGGTTCTACCTTGGGATCACGCCTCCCTCAATATATCACACGCAACGACCGCAATCGATGTCTCAGGCCTCTCTCCCTTCTACCAATGGTGTGAACGCACACAAAACTGCACCGAATCGAGCGTCGATGCCCGCCGTCCCACGTACGACCGCTGCAAGTCCGCCAGCAACGATCAAAAAGACGTTTGAGCCCACTCCGGAAGAGGAAACGGAGGAAGAGACAAAAGCGGGGAGAGCCGTGGCGAAGAAGTCGCTCCCCGGGTCAGACACGCGGCACAAGAGCAATGGGACGATGGATCGGAATTTCCGGTTCCCACGGGCGCAATCGCCACCTGTCCGGCCGATGTCGCAAACACCCCTGGCGACGAGCCCGCCTGCGTCGCCGCCCGTTGCGTCTGCGTCGAGCGCACGTCCGGCCGCTGAACATGCCACCGCGGTGAAAATAATCACACCGTCCAGCGTTGAAGTGCCTCCGCCGCCACCGGTCGAGAAGGAAAACAGGAGGGTCGTTGCAGAAGAGGATGTCGAGGAGGAGGTGGGAGACACGGTGGAAATCGACCTGCGATGAGGGCGTGTTCTGTAGCTATGCCTTGCCGTACGTTAGAGATATGTCACGCGTCATGATGTCACGTGCGAACATCGTCTTTGGCCGATAACACTGACGAGGCGATGTCCAAGAGACGGGTGACATACTACTACGACGGTGCGTCTGCCCCTCGTACTCCCTTGTGCCGACTCCGAGCGGACTGCGCGCGCTAGCGGACATTGGCTCGTACACCTATGGCCTCGGCCACCCCATGAAACCCCACCGCATGCGCGTCACGCACGACTTGGTCTCTGCGTATGGCATGCTCGACAAGATGCAAGTTCTGGTGTGTCTTCCTGTCCTCGCTCGCCCCTCTTTCTCCCGCACACTCACGCGTGCTCGCGCGGCAGCGTCCCAAACGCGCGCGCCCCGAATCGATGACGGCCTTCCACACGGACGAGTACATCCATTTCCTGAATCGGGTCACGCCCGAGACGGCGGAGGAGCTCACATACCATGGCACGCGGTGTACGTCCCCCGATCCGATTCGTCCCACGTTCGTCGTCCTCTGACCGCCTTTTTTTTTCCTGACAGTCCTCATGGGCGAGGACAACCCCGCGTTCGAAGGCGTATTCGAGTTTTGTTCCATCTCTGCCGGGGGATCGATAGGTGCGCATAGACGCACGCACGCAGGTGCCATACGTGCTCACACGTGCTCCCGCAGCGGCGGCGCAGCGGATTGCGTCTGGTGCGGCGGACATCGCGATCCACTGGGCGGGCGGTCTGCACCACGCCAAGAAGCGCGAGGCGTCGGGGTTCTGCTACATCAACGACATCGTGCTCGGCATCCTGGCGCTCCTGCGGTCCTACCCGCGCGTGCTGTACATCGACATTGACTGCCACCACGGCGATGGCGTCGAGGAGGCGTTTTACACGACGGACCGGGTCATGACGTGCTCGTTTCACAAGTTTGGCGAGTACTTTCCCGGGACGGGGACACAGGAGGACAAGGGGATGGGCAAGGGCAAGTATTACACTGTCAATGTGCCGCTCAAGGATGGGATCACGGACGAGGCGTTCAAGACGGTGTTTGAACCGGTGCGTTGACCGTTTGGCGCATGCGTGTCGGGGCTCATGCGTGCCGACAGGTCGTGTCCAAGATCATGGACGTCTATCGGCCGGGCGCGGTCGTGTTGCAGTGTGGTGCGGATTCGCTGGCGGGGGACAAGTTGGGCTGTTTCAATATCACGATGAGTGGACACGCGCACTGTGTCCAGTTTCTTCGCTCGTTCAACGTACCGCTCATTCTGCTCGGCGGGGGAGGCTACACGGTGAAAAACGTTGCTCGAACGTGGACGTACGAGACCGCGTGTGCGCTCGGGATAGAGAAGGAGATCGACCTGAACCTACCGTGGAACGAGTATTTTGAATGGTTCGGACCGCGCTACCGCCTCGAAGTTCCCGAGAACAACATGGACGACTTGAACATCAAGGATGGGTCGCTGGACAAGGTGAGATTCAATGCGCTGCACCAGCTTGCGCAGCTGCGTGGTGCGCCGTCGGTGGGCATGCACGATGTTCCGCGGGAGAATCTCGGCAAGCACCTTGGCTTGGAAATGGAGGAGGATCGGGAAGACGGTGCGATGGATGATTTGGACCGGCGATTAGCGCGTGAGTAGGCATTGTTCTGACTTTCCCGGTGGTGTCAACGACGCGTGCACACACAGAACATGCGCGCTATCTGTACAGACTACAAGAAGCCGGTGCGGGATCGGAAGAGTCCGACGAGGAGCGCTATGACTCGGACGGGTCGTCCTATCGACGGAGTCGGAAGCGGATGAGCATCCTGACGAATCGGTATTTCAGCGTGGACCCGAGCAAGAGTGTGCCGCGGCGGCGGTTCTTCAAGAGCGCGGCCAAGTGGGACGAGACGTACGGGCGGGTTCGGCTGGAGAAGGAGTCGGTGCTGGAGGGAGGGATGGGCGAGATGCGGACGGGTGGGTTGGCGGCGCTCATGGAAGCGGGCGGGCGGAGCAGACAGGCGAGGGACACGCATATGGATGAGGATTGGGAGGACGGTGCATCCGTCTAGCTAGTGTGTCGATGTGTATGTATCTCTATTACTTGCCCAAAAAGGCTATTTTTTGCGGTGATGGGTGGGTCCATGCCAGGCGGACGCACTTGGATTGCTTCCATGCAGACACGACGAGCGTCGGGTATATATCAGGGTCTCGGATGCCCTTGGCACTCCCCTCATTCACCCAACCATGAACACCCCCGCGTTCACTGTCCACGGCCGCTGGCGCCCTGCGTCGTCGTCGTCCTCTGCAGACACCGATCTCGAGGCTCAAACCATCACTAGCACACACGCTCCTTTTACGCTCCCCGTCGCCCCAGCGCCAGCTAGAACCGTACCCGCGCCCACGCGCATGCCCTACCATATAATGTCCACCGCCGACGCGATCGACGACTTTTTCGGCGCGACGCGCGCGAGCCTGCCGCCACCACCTTACGCAGACGCCGAACTGCCTGCGTACTCTGCAGAGCCCCATACCCACACCCATACCCACACGGAGCCCGTCACGCTCGCGAGGTCGCTGTTCAAATTCGGATTCGGTGCGTCGTGTACATGCCCGAGTCGGATCGGGTCGGGTCATTGACGGCTGACACTGGCGCGCTCGCAGTGTTCCCGCCGTTTTGGGTGCTGGGGGCGATCATCCTGGTGTGCCCGCTCACGGCCCCCGCGGAGTTCGAACCGTCCAAGTCGGGGGCGGCGCGCGCGGCGATGGTGAGGGGGATACGGGCGGCGGAGGTGCGGTGGGCGAGGCGGTGTGTGGGGGCACTCGGGGGGGTGGTGGTGCTTGCGGGCGCTGTGGGGGTCGTTGTTCTGTATGCGTGAGCGTCATGGACGGCAAGCTGCCTAGCAGTGCGTTTTCATTTTGGGAGGCGGGGGTTGCAGAAGAGGGTTGTATGACCAGATGCTTGTCGCTATCTTATCATGACGCTGGGTAAAGCGTGTGCATGTGTGGTGTCCATGACCGTCGGATCCGACGGTCCTTTGATACCTCGTCGGAATGTGCGATAACGCTTATGGCTTATCTAGCTGGCTTGTCGTTCCGGTATCCCAGGCTCGGTCCCAATGCTGCTGTACCCTGAAATTGCCGTCGAATGTCGACATCTCTCACCTCGACCTCTGATCCAAGATGTCTTCCGAATCTTCTACCACGAAGCGCCAACCCCCAGCCGTCGAACCACCGACTCCGAGGTCACGGTTCGATGTCCGGCATCACGCGCGCGTCGTCCAGCGCAAGCTGACCACTAGAAACGGCTGGTTCGGCGACTACGACTATGCCTGGCTCTGCTCGCCTGTCTTGCCTTTTGCCAAGAACCCGAACCGGAGGAGACAGCCGCCCTTTTACGGCGTCGACGACGAGCTACCGCTCGTCCTCGCGATGGCGAGCGGGCTTCAGCACGCGCTCGCCATGCTTGCCGGTCTGATCACGCCCCCAATCGTTTTTGCGAGCACGCTGGTGCTCGACGCGCAGACGTCCGCATACATGATCTCTGCCTCGCTCATTGGCTGTGGTACGTGCCGTGCCGTGACGTCTTCCACGTTCCCCTAGTAACAAGCCCCCTCTGCGCCAAGGGATCCTGAGTCTCGTTCAAATGGCGCGCATCCGGCTTTGGAAGGGATACTACCTCGGCACGGGTTTGCTGTCTGTCGTCGGAACGAGTTTTGCCACGCTCAGCACTGCGAATGCGGTACGTGTCCGCTTCCGAGTTGTCTCCCGAGGTTGGCGTCCAGCCTAAAGGTGCACCTGCAAAGATTTTCAACGCCATGTATGCGAACGGGACGTGTCCCTCTGTGACCGCTGCTGACGGTACGGTAACGCGCGGCGCATGTCCCGACGCGTATGGCATGGTTCTCGGTAAGCTGGCGTTGACGCTAGTAGTAGACGCATTCATGTCCACATGGGTTTTATCAAGGAACGTCGTTGATATGCTCGTTCCTCGAAATCGGATTGTCGTTCATCCCCCCACGCACGCTGCAGCGCATATTCCCACCGATGGTGACTGGTGAGTCCCTTGCACCAACATGAACAGTCCGTTCACCCAGCGTGTGTGTGGTCAGGAACCGTCATCGTCCTGATCGGAGCGTCGCTCATCGGGTCGTCTGGCATACTCAACTGGGGCGGAGGATCAAACGGTTGCCAGTCACGCCCTACGAGCGGTCCGTTCGCGCTCTGTCCGACCACGACATCTAAGCATGCTCTTCTGTAAGAAACGCCACGCCCCTTGTGTGTTTTGCCAAGATTGTTGACCGCGTTGATCAGCTGGGGTTCACCCGAATTCATCGGTCTCGGCTTTCTCTCGTTCGTCACCATCATCATTACTGAATTGTTTGGTTCTCCGTTCTTGAAAAACGCGAGTATCATTGTCGGGCTCGCAGTGGGCTGTATTGTCGCAGGTGCTGCAGGGTACATCGATGGCAGCACTATTACTTCCGCGCCGGCGATCACATTTCTGTGGTGTGTTCAGTGTTTACACTGACCGTGCGGGATGCTCATGCCTGCAAGGGTCCACACGTTCAAGATTGGTGTCTATCCTCCGGCTATCCTTCCGATGCTGGCAGTGTACGGTGGGTCTTCGAGTCAGTACATCCCATTCCAACCTGGCATCTCACTTTCGCCTCAGTGTCGACGACGATGGAAGCCATCGGTGATATTACTGCTTCTGCAGAAGTGTCTCGCCTGCAGGTGACTGGCGATGACTTTGACTCGCGCATTCAAGGCGGTGTTTTGGCGAGTGTTGTATTTGAATCCCGTGGATGATGTCATTAATCCTAGCGCAGAGTGATGGCTTCGGAGGGTTCATGTCTGCATTGTTTACCGTGACGCCATTGTCCATTTTTGCGCAGGTAGGTTCTGTGGCAGGCGCCACCGGGGCGGAATGCACGTTGACCCGCGTGTTCAGAACAACGGCGTCATCGCGTTGACCCGTTGCGCCAATCGCGCAGCCGGTCGATGGTGCTGTGCGTTCCTCATCCTTTTCGGCGTCCTTGGCAAGGTCTCTGGGTTCTTCCTCGCCAGTACGTCCCGCACGCCGTTGCACGCCGCTGTTTCCTTCTAACGACGCGCGCGCGCGCGCCCGTTGCACACAGTCCCGAACCCTGTCCTCGGCGGCGTGACGACCTTTTTGTTCGCGAGCGTCGTCGTCTCCGGTCTGCGCGTGCTCTCGTACATGGACTACACCCGGCGCGACCGGTTCGTGCTCGCGGCGGCCATGTCGTTCGGGATCGGCGACCTGCTCGTGCCGGACGTGTTCACGTACTTGTTCGAGGGCGTGCGTGCGCCGAGCGCGGGTCTGCAGGGTCTCTTTGACTCGATCACGATCGTGTTGAGTACGCCGTGTGAGTGGGCCGCCTCGTGCCATGTCGTGGTGAGGTGGTGTGTGCTGGCTGATCATGTTGACGGACACAGTCTTGGTTGCCGGAT
>JBBPNQ010000416.1:0-17515 GCA_038090975.1 Boletellus pseudochrysenteroides
GAGGAAGAGGAGGAGGAAGAAGAAGGGGAGGAGGAGGAGGAAGGGGAGGAGGGTGGGGACAGCGACTGGGAGTAATCGTGTATCACATTTCAATGCGCTCCCTTGTTATGTTTTTTGGAATTCGACTTCAAAGTGCCATCTCCTTACCGATTAGGCAACCTGATCCAGTGCGTGTAAATGACGGCAACTTTGCGGCCAGGCCGGTCAGGCGCCAGGGTCCGTTGTTCCTGTCCTTTCACCGCGCTCGTTGTTCTGCGCTCAAGTCAAATGCGGAATGAGTTCGCTGTATGAAAGACGCCTTCGCAGGTCGCGTCTACTCTCCAGGCCCACCATCCTTCTCGCGCTCCGCTTCCTATGGGTCATTGTGGTCATTTGGTGTGAATTCGGGGTTTTCTTCTACAGTTTGTCAGATTGTAGGTGGCCAGAAAAGATTTTCCAGTCCGTAAGTAGGCACAGTTGAGACACTGCAAGTGGATTTTCACTGACATGCCCTATTCAAGACTCGCTCACCTTTTGGGGTGACGCCCACCCGAGTACTTTTAATTGCAGATGCCCGACTGCCGAACCCTGCTATTCCTGCGCCAAATTCATGGTTTGGGTACGACTCTAATTCAGCCTATCTACGCAAGAGTTGGAGGATCGCGTCACGTCTTCGTCCAAACGTGGTTGTGTTTCTCGGCGACACGTTTGCCTCGAGTCGTCGTGTCACGAGTGAAGAAGAGTGCGTATGTTGTCCCCATGCTAAGGTGGCCGTGTCCATCGGCTAATACTGACCCAACGGGTAATAGGTACGATCGATACCACCGCGCCTTCGAAGCGACCTTTCCCCGGGATCCTTCAGTGCAGTTTTACCTCATCCCTGGGAACAACGATATAGGGTGTGTCTCGGTCTTTCGGGACGAGTCCAGGTCTGAATCTATATTCGCAGATTGGGTGATTCTTCGTCCTTCTCCAAGGATGCACGTCGGCTCTTTGAGAAACGTTTCGGGCCCCTGAATCAAGTCGTCCCTATTTCGGGCCATCAATTCGTCTTGCTCAATGCACCGGGGCTCGTAGAGGAAGACTATCGCCGTCATGCGCATGGTCTGACCTATGATCATTGGACTCCACTTCCTGGAGGACCGATCGAATTCGTACAATCGATCTCTGAGCAGGAGGATGGCCACACGGTGGAGCCGAAAATATTACTCAGTCATATACCACTCTCTCGACCGTCGAGCAAGTCGTGTGGACCGCTGCGCGAGAAGGGTTCGATACGCGCCGGGGCGGGGCTTGGGTACCAGACGATGCTCGGCAAACAAACAACCGAGTTTTTGTTGAGAGTGCTGCGACCGTCGATGGTGTTCAGGTAAGACTACCCTTGTCGAGCCTTGAATTACGTTAATGATTTGACTAGCGGAGATAATCGCGACTATTGCGAAGTCACACACGAGGTGCCCGGTTCCGACCTGCAAGCTAATACAGTTCGTGAGATTACCGTCAAGTCACTCTCTCCCAGCCAACACATCCGCCGGCCCGGTTTCCAGCTCCTCTCCTTAATTCCTCCATCTTCCCCACCAACAGGGCCCACTTTTGCAGATGCACCGTGTCATTTGCCTGACACGTCTCGTCTTTTTCACTCGATATATGTTCCTTGTTTCGTATTGAGTGCACTCGTACTACTATACGTGAACATCGTCCCTTCACGTCACAGCAGACATCTTTCTAACCTCTCGTCCGTATCATTGACGCGTTATGGACGATCATCACCTCCCCCTGAGCCCGAATCGGCCATATGGGCCACTCGGACTCCGCTGAAGTTAAGAACCCAAACGAGTCCTACCACACCACTTCCCCTCTCCTCGCGAATTCTCGCCTCAAAGTCCATTCCGTCTTACCGTGCTTCTCCCGCTTCCACGCCTCAAGGTTCCCCGCTGCTCAGTCCAATCACACTCTTTCCATCCGGAGACGAAGGCGACGTGGGGGAAGACCACATCGGCCCATCTCATTACAACGTTCGACGAGATCCACATTACTGCAATGGATGGCAAACCGAGCACGACGGCGACAACGACAATAACGCGCGAGAGCGTGACATGACCCTTGACCGTCCACATCCACATCCATATTCGCGCCCCGCCGCAGCGCCCGCGTCATATTTTCTCCCACCGCCTTCATCACAACATGCGCGCGCGCGATGGTCGTTTTCGTGGTCGTTTGTGCTCCGGGGGCGGCGGCGGCGGATGACGCTGAGGGTGCCAGACTGGAAGACATGGCGAGGCTTGCTGAGCTCGACGGCGTCTCAGACAGGTCATCGGAGGAAGCGGCGGGGATTCGTACGGCGGTTGGCGAACGATTGTGTGAACGTGGCATTACCTGCGGTCGTTGTACGGGCCGTGATCAATTGGTTGGCTTTTTGATGCAGTGGATGTGAGTGAGTCGTGTCATTGGGAATTAGCTTAGGTGCTGCGTTGGGGCGGACCGCACTTAATTATTACATAGATGATTTTGGTCCTGGCATGTATCACGGACATATTGCAATGATGGACTCTTCACAAAATTAATCGATATGCATTTCATTCTTTCGTCTTTCGGGTGGTACCGCTCACCACTCGTGCACTCATGTTTGGTAGGATGCTCAGGCAAGTCACTGGCGCTTGGAAAGCGTCACGAAGAGAAACTAAACTGATGAGTAGCCCATCCATGCAGAGATGGTAAATATGGTCGTCGTGACAGGCAATGTCCTGCTCCTGCGATGCCAACCGGCGACACAGTGTCCCTAAAAATGGTCAAGATAGCTACATCAGTAGTAGTTCTGGCGGTTGAGGACTAGACTGGCGTTTATCGAATTTCTAGTTTCCCAAAACTAGACTCTCGATATGCAGACGACAGACGTTCTGCCATATCGAGATGTTCACTCTAGCGTCGGATGTATTGTGTCTGCCGCACATATATCCATAGGACGTTCCGCTTCACATCATTCAACTTTGTCTGTCATCTTGCCCAACTTGCACGTTTCTTCCCTGGATTTATCTTCATAAAAGCCGTCTATTCTCCCGGACTGGCAGTGGTGCGTTTCCTCAACTCTGTTGATGCTAACGTTATAGGAAGAGAATGGTACTTTGCTGTTATGTCCTCCGACGTCACAGCGACGCCACGCTGAAATTTTCTGGCGGAAAGGGAGAATACTACATTCAATGCACGTAAGTACGGACTTTGACGGGCAGTTTATTTCCTAACCGCCCTCAGTCCCGAGCGGTTTCGTTGACGTAGGCCAGGAGGAAACAGCGGGTGACGCTAAACCGTATCAAGCTGAATACTATATACTACAAACCGTCACGTCTATCGATCAACGTGCCTGCAACACCGTGACTGCCCACGGCTCGACCATAATACGAAGAGCCTCGCTCATAGTAAGCTCATCTGGCCTACGATTCGCAGACGAAGCGAGGCTTAATTTTCGTCTTTTTATGAAATAGGCAGCTGCAGTTTGATGTCGAACTGATCGCGTAACTTGGTTGCCGTCACCCTCGATTGCTTGGATGGAATCAGTGAGCGGATCGGAACAAATTGCTTCCACCAACTTTACGAACAACGTTTGCTTTACGTGTGTGAAATGCGATCTTGAGCCGAACTTGAAGCTGGAGTTGGGTTTTCATTCTGCAGGGATATTGGAGCGTATAAAAAGCCTCTGTAATTTGCTCTGGCGCGTTACGGCCATGGTCACCCACACCTCATCTAAGTCCTGCCATGTTACTGGTTCCAGCTTCTATCAACGACAGTGTATACAAAATCGTCAATGTTGCGTACCCTATCCTGGTTTGCCGACTTGCTCAGGCCACTAGCACCATTGTGGGGTAGATAACACCACTGATGCCTCCAGTCAGGTGCCATGGTATCCACCCTCTCATCCACGTGATTTCAGCTTCTGATGATTGTAAAACGAAATCCGTTTTGCTCGAATCGATCGAGCGGATTACGACGTGCAGTCCGGGACGGATTCTGCATCCGCCAAGCAGCATCATAGTCAGGAAAATCTTGCTTGTCGTCGCAACCTTGCTATTGTCCGAACACGTGCTTTGTATACGCAGTATCGAAGATCATGCATCATGTCGCACTTGCGCGGTCGAGAGTCAAGTTTATCTGGCCTGGATTGTATACAAGTGCCCTGGGTGGATATCAACGATTGGCTTATTCGATACCTTGGATTTTTTATAAATCGTTGCCAGCGATGTCCAATGACCGTCGCGCCTTTTTGAATGGGGTCATCTCTCCAGATGTTATCTTTCGTTGCACGATGAGTAAACATCTCCTTTGAAGTCCACGGTGTTACTCCCCGCTGCTTTCGTGGTCACTCATCCACACGCTCGAGCTCCTGAGAGCGTCTCCCCGGCTGCAACCAAGCGGACGCATGTTGCTTCTCCACAATCCCATCGCAACTTGATACCGCCCGATAGTCACAAGGAACTTCGGTCCCCGTCTCAGCGACAAGACTGGCCTACATTCTTTCGCTAGTGCTGCAGGCTCGAAAAGGCGCACTGGTGATTTCAAGTGTGAGTTGACGCATTCAGCGGTCGACGTTCTGTCGGTCAATGTTTACCAGGGCATGAGGTACGAACTCGCGAATAACCAATGTCCAGCGGGGGATCCTGCAACGGCGAGATCAGCAATCTCTCGTGGACCGACGACAGTGTATGTGATATACATACCGTACAGCCAACTGACACCGAGCGGGATGGCAGCGACACACGCCAGTGACAAAGTGGTCAAACCCAACCTGAATCAGGCACGGGCATGGCACAGTAAGTACAGTCACACCGCCCAGATCGGTGGTCACCAATTCTCATACCATTGGGTCTCGAATAGTAGTACAAAGGCCAGCTCACCACACACAGGGGAAACGTTGCGTCTCGGTCATCTGTAGAAAGTGACACCCTCCACCACCCATGAGCAGGCTCCCGCAGCAAACGTTTCTGCCGGTGCAGGTGACATAGAAGACAATGCCCCGGGTATTAAAAAAATGGTTTCTTGAACCTGAGTGCGAGGGCAATTCCGCTTGGGGACGTTCGAGCGTAGGTACAACTCGGACGGGGGTGGGGAACGCGTTGGGTTGATCTAAATGCCATCCCGTGTCCGAGAATGTCATCCAACGGAGACGACGAACAGCGTTCATTTCCTCCTCTTGGGGCAGAGTGGACAGTACAGAAATCGCGGGCCAGAAAAGGAACGAGCACCGGGTTACAACGGGAACACCCACGCGAATCAGCGTTCAGCGCTCTGGGGTCAGTACGTTGTCCATGTAATCAGTCATTTTACGGGAGCATGCCGCACATGGCGCATTGCCATACCGTGTAGCCTCGCAAAAAAAAAAAAACTAACTTCACGGCCGACCGCCCTCTCTTGTCCAGGAAGTATACACCAGTTACTCGCATCTGACGTTGGATCGTGTCCCGCGCCACGCAAGGAATAAGATATAGGATGACGATTGCGATCGTATACATTGGCAAAATCCAGCGCTGGCACAGCACGTTCTATACGCAACCTCAATGGTGGTCTTGTGCATGCCCATCGTGGTGTCCGTGCCCATGTCCTTCCCATGGGTGCCGCAACCCCTATGCGCCAAAGTGTGTTTTAGTTGGATGAGACGGCGGAGAGGTTTGCGGTGACGGCGTACCAATAGTTTAGGGCCATCCTCACTGTACCGTGCCATAAAAAAGGGGAGGAGATCCGCGTCGTGTTAATGCATGCAAAAAACCGGGCCACTTGGAGTACAGCTCACCGAGCACGGTAGAAAATAAAGAACCACATGGTCGCACCGAGGGCTTTGGAAAGGAATTGGTATCTGGCACCGGGAAGATGGGGATTAAACCCTGAGGCTGTCGGACACAGGGACATGAACTCAAATGAACACGGAGCTGATGAACGGCTTACAATGACTTGGACCCGCCATGAAGTGTGTTCGGACAAGAACGGTGTTTGGTGTTGTTTGCGTGCTCAATGTGCACGACCAATAAATGAATCACATTGTAGGTCCGTACATATATACTCACAAGTAATTCTAGTCCACTCACATACGATGACCGTCTGTGATCAAGAAGATGGTCCAGGCCATTCTGCCCCTCGTCACCACCACCCAATCCTAATGGTCACATCATGGATCATGTAAAGCACTTAAACTATTAGCGATACGGAATATGGTGACAGGTTAGGCCATACAATCGTATTGAGGTTTCTGGATACTAGCCCTGAGAGCCCAGAATCAACTGTATACCTCGAAAAAGAGAGAAATATCATACAAATTTCCAGTACGCACCCGTGGGGTATGTCGATCATTTGACCTTCGTTCGCCACAACTTTATACCATCGTCAAGATTAAAATTTAAAAAACAGAGGATTCACCCACTAATGACAGTACCCCACAATACCACTCCTCGGCCAAAGTGTACGTCGCCAGTGGCGGTAAGGTGATCCAAGTCGGTAATAGTCGGTATCTTCTTGAAACGGGAACACTGCTGAACATTCTGTTGTCGCCCATGATAAGCTGGCCATCTCTGAGTGAATAGGTATCGCACTTGATCAGAAGCAGGTCCGAACAAGACTTTAAGGGTAGAAAGTGAGGGCGGGGAACGTTAATTCCACGAGCGTTTTTGAAATGCTTTATTGCCGCGCTTGCAGCCGTTTCCAGCTAGGTTCATCGTGCGTGTTTACGATAATTTCCGAGCGGCGTTATGTACGAACCGCGCCCGAATGACAGATTCGCCGTCGTCGGTGACCTTTGGGTTAACGAAGATCCATGCCACCATCTGTTATGACTTTTTTCAGGGCTAGCGAACGGATTTTAACCTGACACCGTTCCAATCAGGGGCAGCAAACTTTTAAGGTTTATCCACATATTATTCGTATTGAAAATCTTAAATTTGCGCACTAGCAATATCGTTGGTCTATATCCCTTGAAGTTTTCATCGAGAAATTTTGCTCACCAGACTTGAATTCGTCTACGTACTCAGATGGAACCTGAGCAATCTCCAGCAGACACATTGAGCCGCCGTACTGAATGAGGGTACCGCCCTATCAGACAGACTACATTTCAGGGTAGGACCAACGGCACGCAGACTTACCTTTACGTCCCCTTTGGTCTTGTTGATCTCCATCAGGAAATCTGCGCCAGTATTCACTATATGCTCCAGAATCTTCTGATCCACTCTAACGACATCTGGTGCGTTCGTGGTTCGCTCACACGCAGAGTTTGTTCCACTTACACGGCACCCAAGTTATCAGAGTTTGATACAAACAAATATTCCTTCTCGTCTGCCAGTGGATGATCCAAGATACCGCAGCGCACGAGCGAGTCATACGAATCACCATAACCAGAAGGATACCAGTATTTCTTATCATCCCGAGCGTGTCGTGGGTAAGGTTGGAGGGTGTCGGCTAAAATCCGCGAGTATCTCGACTGGTTAAAGGTCGTTATTTTGATTGGCTGATTGGCATATTTCTGGATGATGCACAAGGTGTCTTCGTGCGTGTTGAAAAATGTCATGAAGGGGGATGTCGATACCCCGAGTTTTGTTGAGGTGTTTGACCTGCTTTACGGTGAGGTCGAGAAATGTCATCCCGTCCTTGGCTTCGAGTGGTTATTCACTCCCATTGCGCAAATGCATGAGGAAAAGGGGGAAGCAGTATGCGTGCCCATGGATGTTCCAAGGCCGCCATTAAGCTTGAATATCGCCAATTTGGCTAACGCTCTAGGACCAGCTGTCTTTGGAAGCTGGCCATAGGAAACGATCTGATCTGAGTCAGGGGTCTGAGCCCTGTTCCAGTCACTAGCCACGGACATGAATAGCGCCGACAAGCGAGAATAAGGGGCACGCACAGGTTTCTTCGACTGTCCTTATCGGTGAGGTAGCGAGAGCGAAGCTTGGAGAACGCCTGCAGCATTGAATGCCTGAGAAAAATGACGCAGGGGAAGAGCGGTTGTGTCATTCGGCAGGGAAAGTCGATTGAGTACGCGAAGCCGAGGCGCAAATGAACGCACCTCTTGCGCGATCGGGTCCGCGGTATGAACGAGGCGGTTGAGCTCGTCATGCGTTATCCTGGACAGAGAGGTCGCCTGGGCGATCTTGCGCCGTCGAAGGCAGTGTCGAATAGCAACATCATAGACGAGGAGGAAGCGATGGGAAGCGAGGGAGGAGGCGACCCATAGTGGACATGCATGAAGAGCGAGGTCTTGGGTAGAACGTTGTAAAGGGTGCACACCCTCCTGACACAGCCACACTCACCGGCATCTCCCGTCGGAGATTGAACATTTCAAACCTTGATTTTCAGCGAGTATCATCAGAAACCTTGTAGGCGGCTTCACGACTCCCATCCTCAAGACTCCCCGACATGGGTAGGTGCTGTCCCCCTCCAGGATCATTCCCGTTGACGATCTTTGCAAGGTATTTCACGTTCATCTCGACACAAGCGCTCCGCAACCGGTGCCCAGCGCGCCCACTACCGCAAGAAGAGAAAGTTTGAGCTCGGCCGTCAACCCGCCAACACCAAACTTGGCCCGAAGCGTATCCACACTGTGCGCGTTCGTGGTGGTAACATCAAGTACCGCGCTCTCCGTCTCGAAGCTGGCAACTTCGCCTGGGCCTCCGAGCACTCTACCAGGAAGACCCGCATCATCGGTGTCGTGAGTGCAGATCTGAATGTACGCATCCGAGAATGTTCACGTTGTTTGTGGGACTTAGGTGTACAATGCTTCCAACAACGAATTGGTTCGCACCAACACCCTCGTCAAGGGTGCTATCATCCAGATCGATGCGACGCCCTTCAGACAGTGGTACGAGGCTCATGTGAGCGGTGACGTTTTCTATTTGTGTGCGTTTCTGAAAGACTATGTGAATGCAGTACGCACAGCCCATCACCAAGAAGGGTGCCGCCAAGACATCCGCTACCGCTGGTAGCGAAGAACCGGTGAAAAAATCTAACCACGTGCAACGCATCTTGGAGGAGAGGAAAAAAGGTGATGTCACATGTAATCCTAGTTGATGTCAGAGACACTGATCTGCCGCCAGAGGCTAAGATTGACCCCCTCTTGGAGCAGCAGTTCGTTGCTGGCCGCCTATATGCTGCCATTTCCAGCAGACCAGGACAGTCTGGTCGCGCCGATGGATACATCCTCGAGGGCAAGGAGCTCGAAGTAAGTTGGATGTGTTTAGGTGGATCGCTGCGGTGCTGACGTCAATGGATCAGTTCTACGTCAGGAAGCTGCGGTCTGGCAAGCAGAAGCACGCGCATAACGCATAGGATCTGTTAGTGGTCGCTTTTCCTTGGCCAGAGTCGGGTTGTTCGGCGAGGCAAAAAAAATGGTGGAACCCGTACTGCATAGTCTATGACGATTCCCTTTGTTCTGCTTTTGTCACCCGGCTATGACACTGCAACAATGTACTTGTTAAAGTCTGATTATATAATCAGGTTCAACCGTATGTGAATGCCGTAACCGGACCAGTGCTCGACGTTCCACTTGCTCTGCCTCTTCGCGTCATATTTTCACCTTCCCTCACATCTTCCCTCCCACCCGCCTCCGTCGTCCTCGTTGGCGAGCTCGATGCCCTCAACACCGGCGGCAGGTTCTCACTCTCTGCGAAGGGCCCCTTTGACATGGCGCCCCACAAAAATCATGAACATGCGTGACCTCTCCAGGGACGACGACTTTCTCAGTCATCTTCTGGTCGAGAAGCTCGGTACCGGAAATGTTCCTCTCTGCGTACACAAGATGGATCCTTCGCGCAGACTCCCAAAGGTTCCTACGAGCGATCTCGTGGTAATTGTTAGACGCGTGAGTCGCACCTCCACCTCGAGTCGCGCTATCTTTGTTCATCTCGTGACGTATGTATCCAATTACTTTGATACATAACTTTTTTTACCTCCCTAGTTGGTTGAAAGCAAGGGCGCTCCCCAGAACGCTGTGCGTCAAGCAGTGGACGAACTCCTCGCGTTAGTGTTCCGTTTTCTTGTGCCACGAGATCTTGTCGCTTAACCTCGCATGTTTTCCAGCCTTCAGTCCGTTCGTTACTACCTCAAGCCATATACACAAAAGCAGATCAATGCGTTCTCCACGTGTGTACGACCCTGCTATTTCATTAACAACGCCTGAAGTTCGGTTCGCCACAGACATGCGTCGCGATATTTCGAACTATACCATCCTGGAGGCTGTATCGAGATAGCGCACACATCGCGATACTCCCACAAGACCGGCAAGTCGGAATTATGTATCCTTGCGACTCGCCCGCTTTCTCCCGGCATGGTTATTGCGGAATTGAAGGGCTCAATGGCGCACCTTTCCAAAGAAGAGGATAAGGAACTCAAGCGGACAGACCTGAGAAATCTCGACGTAAGGAGGGACTTCAGCGTGATCCATTCTCGCCAGATGAAGAAAAACCATCTGTTTTTGGGTCCCGCTCGGTTTGTGAATGTAAGTCGCGATGGTCTCGGTAAGTGTGTACTCATCACACATCTTTCTACAGCACGATTGCGAGAATAACTGTGAGTTATTTCGGGAGGGCAAATACATCACTTTCCGAGTGCTCCGGCCTATCGCCGTTGGTGAAGAAATAACAGCACATTACGGTGATGGTTACTGTCAGTTCAAGCACTGTTCTTCTGCGCCCTACGCTTAATTTAGCCATTTAGTTGGCAGCAAGAACCGATACTGCCTTTGTGAAACGTGCGAGAGGAACGGCCGAGGGGGATATGGACCTGAAGGCGAGGCCTCCGGTTGCGAATCGGATGCCGGAGCATCGGATGAAGATCTCAGCGATTCTGAGCCTGTGCCAACTGCGGTAGGCAACGTGAACGAGCGCAGAACTCGCCGCGGAGTATATGCTATTATCCAGGAACAGGATGACGATTCAGACGAAAGTGATGACGAGGAGAAAGAAGGAAACAAGCCACTTGCAAGTGCTTCGGACGTTGCCGAGGTTGACTTGGATTTGGGTGGTGACTCTTCTTCTGCCCTCCGATCAGCATCGCGAAGATCAGCCTCGAGGTTTGTCAGCAATGCATTGGCTGTTCATCATCTGACCATTTTTTAATCGTTTTAACAGCTCTGTCCCTCCTCTTAGCTTTCGTTCCGAGCCGTCCGACGGACCGAGGGCTCAGGTTAGGTCATCTCGTGGACGGCAGAAAGGGTCTACTGCTACCCCCGAGGTTTCCACGAAATCACTCACGCCTGTGCCATCCGAATCTGCACCACTACCTTCTCGATATGCCAGACTAAGTGCGAGCAGGCTATCCACCCCTGTTTTTAACAAGGAAAAGGATAGGATTCCAATCAAAGAGGAATCTGAAGCACGAATTCTGCGCACCCGCCCCTCATTGCACGTCGATAGGAACGAATCTTTGGGTATTGCCAACCAGATTGCGCCCATAGGGCCAGATGGACAACTGTTACCTACCTGTGTAACATGCCACAACATTCTGCCAATGATTTCCGTCGACAATCAAATAGTTTGGGGTCTTAATATTGACACGACGCCGCGGCGAGGCAAGAAACGCAAGGAGCCACAAGAGTGTCCTCGGTATGTCGAGTTTTCCATTCATTTGAACTCAGACTCTATCTCAATTTATTTCTGTGCCAGATGCATGCGTCATTTCGCAATTTATTCCCAGCCGTGGCCTGCTCGTTTAGCAAGTCAGGTCGTAACTGCTGTTCCTCGAGATGACGGGGAATCGTCTTCTAAACGCCCCGCACAGAAGAATGTTTCTGCTGTGGAGCCTAAACAGGCTGCTGTCGGTGAGGAGCGGCCAGTAAAGAGACGGAAAACTGAACAGGGACCAGTTGTGGAGATGTCGGAGAAAGCAAAGGAGCTTTTAATGGTTCCTAAGAGGAAGAGAGGCCGTCCTCGCAAATATCCTATGGCGGAGGAGATTCCTAAACGCAAACGGGGCAGACCCCGTAAATCATCCCCTCTCAAACCATTCCGTGCACTGCCACATCCAAAGTTACATCCAGTTAAGCCCCTACGACCTCGCATCTCTTCCCCAGTGAGCGTGAAATCGAGGGGTGAACCTACCAGTCCGTCGACTTCACGAGGTAATCTCAAGCCCAAGTCGCTGGCCGTCAAGTTACAGCCCAGGGACTCGAATGGTCGTTTCGGCAAGAAAGCGACTACCAATGGTAGATTCGTAAGGAGGAGGATTGGCACCCTACGAAGTGGTTCACCGCGGGCGCAGGTCCTACAAAGGGCAAAGGTGGAACGATGGCTTGGAGATAAGCAGGTGCAGCTTGACACCAACGACGAGGCTGAGGACCTTCCTGTTCTTGCTAGCGGGAAACGTGGGCGCGCTATCACTCCTGACGAGTCACCCCGTCCGAGTAAGAAACTGCGCAGCAGTCCGCATACAAGAGACGGAGATGAAGATCCGGTTCCGCATAATCCCAGCGGTTCCTCTTCATTAAGGTTCAAAGGCCTGAACGCTAGTCTCCTGTGTCGACCTAACCCCACGAATTTCGCTCGCAGGGCATGGGCTCCTCCCCCACCCGAAGATTCTTTCCCTGATGATGAAGACGCTGAGGGGTCCCTCCCTACCATAGAAAGCGAGAGTAACGGCCCTGTGACTCCTCAAGATCGCACCCCGCTGCCGATTCCAAGTCCAGACCAATTTCCGTTCCAAGGCAAGGCCAGCATCGACAGCAAATTCGAAGAACCTGCTCCACGTCTACCCACGCCACGCCGTTCTGCACACAACATCTCCACTATCTTGACGTTCAAACCATCCCCCATTAATTTCGCCAGGCGACGATGGTCTTCAACCACCAAGTCACCGTTAGAACCAGGGACCGGAACCCGCCGGAGCCAGAGACTACGACCAAGGTCTTCGCTTCCTGATGAAAATAATTTATCCTTGGCCACCTCACAATCTGAGATATCATCCACGTTGAGTACACGGACAACACTTGCTGGTCGATCGGCATCACCGCAGAAGTCCACGATAGTCGATTTTGCTGCCCAGGCAATGTCGGAAGCAGCAATTGAGGCCGTACGTATGGTTGCTTGGCTCTTTCATATTCATATAACTGAACTCTCCCGCAGGTAGGGGACTTGACGGACTGTCTTTTGAAGCCTCGCACGGCGTTTCTTGGTGAACAGTCATTTGAGAGTACAAACTCCGACGACGACCGTGCTGTTGAAGGGCTCCTCACAGAAACCCTAGAGAGTCACGACGGACACGCAAAAGAAGACCCCCTTTCTCATCTCCGCGTTACATACACCACGGAGCTCCCAGCAGTCGTGCCGTGGAAGAACGCTCAGGCAACACCTATGTCCTATTACCTGAAGAAGTCGACTTCCTTCTCCGGCGATGAGTTGGCTTCGCCGACACATCTTGTTCATGCTGGGTGGGATTCTGCATCAGATATACTCTCTGATTGACCTCGCAGCGTCGTGTCCAGGAAGCCTCTGGTGTAATTTATTCTCCCGTTCGCCACTCGTTCGCCCAACTCCCGTCCGCATTATTGTAATAAATTATGCTTTGTTCAAGTGTTTTTTTTCTTCCTTTGTGTTGGCGAACCATACTTCAGATATCATAGGAACAGTATAGTTGTTAATGTTCATAGTCAAGAATGCGGTTTGACGAGTTCACTGAATCTGACATTAGGAGACCTTATCTATCATGACTGTCCATCGGGTTTGAGTGAGCTCCGTCCAGCCCGCAGAATTTCATCTGTGGACAACAAGTTTACAGCGATGACGGAACTGCGTAAAATGAGCACAACACGCGTTGGTGGGGGGTGGTTTGGCTGGACTCACCAGGAGTTCAGCATCTGCCGCTTCACCCTATAATTATCCCAAATACCCTCGACCGTAGGATCAAACGGCTCGCCTGACTGAAGGTCGATACCAACGATGTTGCCCTCGGATTGTTCATCCTGGTGGCAATACAGAAGCGAGCAATTTCAGGGAGATCGATCGCAATATAATCCCCCTAAAAGGCACGCACCTGCAGGGCCACGACGACGTCCTGAACGTCAAAGCCACCGTTCTGAGCGAGGGTCTTTGGAATGATCAACAGGGCATCTGCGAAAGCCTGCACTCCCATCTTGACCCTTCCTTTGGCGGCCCTCTTGACGGGTCCACTGAGATGTGCAGCACAGGCGACCTCGAATGCGCCGGCGCCCGGGATCAAGGCTTCGTCTTCGATTGCATTCT
Source organism: Boletellus pseudochrysenteroides (assembly GCA_038090975.1). Classification (NCBI taxonomy): domain Eukaryota; kingdom Fungi; phylum Basidiomycota; class Agaricomycetes; order Boletales; family Boletaceae; genus Boletellus; species Boletellus pseudochrysenteroides. The sequence goes on from JBBPNQ010000416.1 coordinate 14,178, forward strand.
TGACGGCACGAAGCCCATCACGAAGCGCATCCTGAATTTGCTGGATCGTATGCGCATTGGGGCCCTTTATCAGAAGCGTGACACTCTTGGGATCCTTGACGTCCTCGAGGAACGTGAACTTCTCTTCTCCGAGCGTGTGCTCATAGACGAGACCAGCCCAGCCGAGAATGTCCGGTGTGAGGTCATCGACGGAGTTTTGTGCTACGCCCCCACAAATGAGTTGCAACCTGTGATAAATAAGCTTGGGTATCAATGGTCATCGTATTACGTCCCAACGTCGGAGGCGCACCGCTCCATGTTGCGTCGCTTAGCACGCCGCAGGGCAAAAATGCCATTTTTTGCGAGAATATCGAGACTGAGAGGGTCTATTCCTTTTTGATTGATCACGACGAAATTCTTCGGCTTCTCGTTGCCACCGACAGCTTGGTCACAGACGAGATTTTTAAGCTCAACAATTTTTTTGACCTTGGCGTCTACAAACCGTCGCTCAGATTCGACGAGTTTCTCGCGCTGTTCTGCCGACGAGTAGAAGAAGCCAGAGTTAACCTCCCTAACGTTTTGTGAATTTAGAGCCGGGAGAAGCAGTGTACGCCAACGTACGTCTTCTCGTATTCGAGGCTGACATTCAACGTCAGAATGTATGCGTTCTCGACGCGTTTGGGCATATCTGGGTGTCTTGCGCCGTGATCCATGACCAAACCACGCACAAGCTGAGTTTCTGACGCTGTGCGGTGCTGCATTTTCATAATTTCAACCATGTGAAGATCAATAGGGTCTCTCCACTGATCCTTGGCTCCTACAGTAGACTTTTAGCGTGGAGTGACCCTGATTTTTGAGATTAAATACGTGCCTTTGGGGGGCGGTGGTGGCCTGATGGTGAGCACGGCGTCTACGACGTCAGCTGCGAGCTGCTTCGCTAGCGAGGCGTGCAGCTTCGTTGCAAGCGAAGTGTGTGCGACATTAATCAGGGTAGGCCGATCCAACTTCGACGGCTGTTTGAACGTGTCTAGAAACTGCACGTTGCGTCAGCACTAGGCGGAAGATGGGCTAGCACCGGACACAGACGGCTAAAGCCTCTATCTTCGCGAGATCAAAACCCTCGCCTATAACGGTAGGGTGCACGCCTTCTGAGATGTAGCGATCAGCTTGTTTGAGCAACTCTCCTACGAGGAGGACGACGGAGGTGGTGCCATCGCCAACTTGATCGTCTTGGGCGACTGCAGTACGAGCGATCATTGCGGCTGTCGGATTCTGTATTTGCATCTCAGAGAGCAGCACTTTGCCGTCTTTGGTCATCTTGATCTGGCCAGCACCGTCCACGAGCATCTTGAGTGTCCCTCTGGGACCTGCAGCAGATTCGATCGCAAAAGAAAAGGCGAGATGGGTGGACGACGCTTACCGAGATTACCCTTCACCACATTTGCGAGACCCATCGCACCTGTTGTATTGACCTGGTGGGAGGGATGCGGACGAGGAGAGACAGGCAGGGAGATGAAATTACCTGCAGTGCCGCAGCGCGACGAACGCTTTCAGCCTTTGGGTTGATTAGTTCTATGCTAGACGACATGGTTAGCGATTGCGGTCAACGTGGTGCTCCAGTGCGACGTGGTGGTCGGTCTGTAAGTCGTAAGTCGTATCTGCTAGGTCTCGCAGGTGGCGGAGTACTAAATCGGCAAAATCTGGATATGAACCATCACCTCGACCTTGACCTAACGCACTCGCCTCCATCATGACTGATTTATCCCCACAGCTACGGCACCAGGCAGGCGCGTTTCTATCACTCAAACGTGCTTCGCAATGGGCACCAGAAAAATGCCGGTCCGTCTGGTATATATCGCTGCGACTAATCCGTTTGCAGGCCAAGCAAGAGAACAAAAATCCCCCCCAGCGCTGCAGAACGATAGCCTTCATCGAATTCACCTGCTCTATAGATCATGTCTTCCAGTCCTGTGCACGATCTCGGGGCTCATCGCAGGGAATCGGCGACAGTGGGTTTCTTTCATTAGTGTTTAATTCCCACTCTAACTTGTTCTGCGCCAGAGGCCGAGGGAAACGAGACCATTGTTTTCCCGTGAACCGCTGTCTCATGATAGGGAAAGGAGGCCGCCAGCTCAACCTCCGAAGAAGCGCAAGCGCAACACCCCCACCACGCCGGCCTTCACCTTTAATCCCAGGGACAGCAACGTTCCCTCGGGACGACAGGTTGTCCCTGTGTCTCCGCCTGCCTTGCCTAGGCCATCTGCTTCAGAGTCTTTGACAAACCCATATGATGGGCAGCAGGCGACTCATTTTGCCGATCGCGAGATCTGCACCCCGCTTCATGACGGATGGTCTCGCACCAGTACAGAGCATTCCTCCACTGAGCATGCCACCCTATCTTATCCCAACACGCCGTACACGGACGTGAACGATGCGGGCTCGGCCCCGCCTAACTCGTCCCCGCCTGACTCGTATGACTCGCCTGCGTCGTACGCTTCATCTTCCTCTCCGGCGCCGTCGGATCAGTCCCCTTCCGCTGTCGAGTTTGTCGCACCTGGCATTGACTACACGCGCCAAGCTCAGCCTTCAATGATAATGTGTCCATACGAGGGCCAGATGTATGTACCCGTGGGCCACCACGGCTCCTATGTCTACACTACAGATCCTTGTCCGGACCGCCCTGTACAAGTTTATCCCGCGCAGTACATGGATCCTAGCTATGGCAGACCGGGACTGCATGGCGGTCCCGCGTATCCCGGAAATAATGGCTATCCATTCACGCAACCCCGCAGGTCCTAGATTAGTTGGGGTTTTCAAGAAGGCACAGTTCGGCTTGCCGATGTTTGATTTTCTTGGTATTTGTCTGCAAGTCTCTGGTGCTCTGGAAACGAGGACATGCAGTGTATTATTTCTCTGTCACCGTAGAGATGCCCATACCCCTGTGATCGTAATTACTGTATCTTGATTTTGCCATGGGCCTTGTCTTGATCGTTGTGATGAGAGCAGTTACTCTTCCATTATGCAGCCCACCAGCTGTCGGACATTGCATCCGGCGAAATCGGTTCGGGTTTACCTTGGTGTACCGGACTGAGCTCCATGTCGACTGGGATGATCATCGGACGCCTCTCTTGTCGGTCGTCGATCCAAGTACACGTACAAGTGCACCATGGCCACCCCGTGGATATGACGGACACTGACACATGGCTGGGCCCCGGGGGACAAAGTGGGCAATTTATGTCTCCTTCCACGCGACCGCATGATCCGTCTGCAGGCTATTAATGTGTTGGTGTCACGTACGTCTCTGATTCCAGGTGGGTCAGTTGCAGGGGATGATGCGGCCCCCGACGAGTTGGCCCAGG
>JBBPNQ010000417.1:0-17494 GCA_038090975.1 Boletellus pseudochrysenteroides
GGATGGGGGCGGACTCGAATGTGATGGCGGGAGGGGGGGCGAGCGGGGGCGGGGCGACGAAGGTGGTGGATTTTGGGGGGGGCGGGGGGGATGGCGGGGCTTGAATTGCGGCGTCGGCATGGGTGGGGGCGAGGGAGGCGTCGAGGGAGAGGTCGGGGGAGTCGGGTCTGGAGAGTGCCGAGGGCGAGAGCGGCGAGGTCGGCGTGTCTGCCGTGTCTGCCGAGTGTTTTGTTTTCGTGCGTATTCGGGGCCCGAACGGAGCGCGGCTTGGCCGGTCGAGCGTCGTCGACGGCCTTCGCGTCGTGGGCGGTGCGGCGTCGTCGAGGTCCATGTCGAGCCAATTGAGTGCTACGCGTTGGGAATTAGCCCACCCTAGCCGGCGCAACGACCGCATCATCTAATCTAATCTCGTCTGACACGATATTCACGGACGTTTCTCGTCCTCGAGGTCCAACACCTCCGTTTTTTTCGTGTGTTTTGGCGCGGCACGTCCTGATAAAATGCCCTGTCTGCCGTCGCCAGAGCCACCATGGATACCGCAACTGCTTGGGATCAGCTGCCCTCGCTCCCCGTTCCGCTCGATATCCTCCTGGACGTCGTCGTGCACCTCCCCCTCCACAGCGTGCTCACCCTCCGTCGCGTGCGTCCTGTTCCTTGTCTCCCTGTCCCGTCCTCACCTTTGCTCTAGACATGCAAGAGCCTCTGCGCGGTGACACATCTCCGCAGTCTCTGGGCTCTCCTCTTCCGCCAGCACGTCCTCGAACAACACATCCCCTACCCCAACCTTGCCGACACCCCCCTCTCCGACCTCTCTGCCGACGAGCTCGAATCCCTCACCCGCCGCGCCCTCTCCCTCCGACAAAACTGGACCTCTCCCGAACCCGTCCCCCGCAGACAGCTCACGTTCAACACCCCCACCGAACCGAGCGCGCGCATCATCTTTCTTCAGTTTTTACCCGCTCGATCAAATCGGTGGTTGATCTCAGTTCGGATGTCGGCTCGACCGAGAACGTATCTCTTGCAATGCTGGGACGTGGCCAGTGACCAACCCAGATGTGTTGCAGAGCTCAAGCATGCAGACGGCCCCTACGGTGGTGTCGTCCTCAATTCCGACCCAAACAGCTCAGCCGCACTCGCCCTCCAGTCTGCTCAGTACGTGGTTTCTCCACCATCTTTGTCGCCCACTCAACCGTCTGGTCAGGACAGAGACGCTTTCGATCAACTTTGATGCCACTGACCCCGAATCCGCGTTCGAAACAGAAGCCATCATCGATGGCATACGTGAACTCCACCTTCTCTCCGGTTCCACCCTCGTCACCCGTCGCGTCGACGACGGCGGCCCTCTCTGTCTCTGGGACCTCACTGACCTCCGACAAGAGAAGCTCCAGCTCCTCAACCCGTCTCTCCTCGAGGTCAGTCCCCACTCTCACCCTTCGCCCACCCTCACTCACCCCAACCCCAGCCCGACGACCGCATACAAGCCATCCACCTCGCACACGACTACGCCCTCGTCGTCCGCCTCCAGTCCATCGAGATCTACAACACTACACCCCGTCCAACTATCCTTCCCGTCCACGGCGCCCCCATCGCCTACCCGCTCGCCCAGTTCAAGTTTCCGTGGCGCACAGACACCGTCGTGCTCTGCGAGCACCACACGTCCCCCGAGTCGTCCAGCCCCCGCCCTATACACCTGTTCGTGCGCTTCGGAAGCATCTACCCGTGGCCCGTCAACGTCCTCCATCACTACCTCTTGTACCCGAACCCGGCCTACCACATCGGCCCGGGTCCGTATGCCAGTGGACACTCCACACCCCCAGCCACATCACCGACCGCAGCGCCCACGTCGACGTCCGATCAGCGCTCACCGACGACGCCGACCTCGCCCCGCGCGTCCTCGCCCACACCGACGACCGAATACAATCTCCCGTACGACCCGCGCCCATGCCTCACGCACACCCTCGGCTCGCCCGTGCGCCTGTTCGGCCAGTCGGCAATGGCGCTCGGACGGCACGGCACCGCGCTCTGGCTAGACAACCACGCGGAGGAGTGGTGGGGCGGCCCGAGCGAACGCGGTCAGCGGCTGGCGGGGCAGGTGCTTCAACCTCCACTTCTGCGCCGGCGTGGGGATGGGGCATCGGTCAAAGGCGGAGGAGTAGGCGCCGGAGCCGGGGGGAAACTGGCAACGGCGATGGCGGGCATGGAGCTTACCAAGTCCACTAGCACGACGTCGAGCGGTGCGTCGATGGTGTTTGGCATGCGCGACGACGACGCGTGGACACGCGTTGCGATGGAGGAGGAGGCGGGGCGGATCGCAGTCGGACATACCGACGGTGCGATCACGCTGCTCGAGTACTAGACCGTTGACACCGTGACCGGCCGCACAAGGACCGTATCGATATTATACATCACTCCCTGACGCTGCTTATCGTATTCGATGCTCGCTCTGCGTTGTGTACAGACGACGCTGTACTTTGGCACGCTCTTAAATTTGATGTCCATGTGCTATACAAGTGACACAACGTACACCCCCCTCGTCTTTGTATTTGAGTCTGCTGCGCCTCAAGACGCAATCAAGACCTAATGCCCACACAAAATCCGCCGTCAGTTCCCTCCTACTCGCGCTCAAACGACGAAAGCACGACACGACCCACCGCAGAAGGCGTCAACCCCAACTCGCGCAACGTCATTCCAAACTCGGCATGTGTAAACGTTTTCCTAGCACCCGAAATGAAATGAATGCCGGCGCATACACGGGGCGCGCATGTATGTATGCGACACGCCACGCCACGATACGACGGACTCACCTGGGAAATTGTTGGGTAAACGAGACCGTGTCGACGCTGACGCTCAACGTCTGTGCAGCGACAAACTCAGCGACGTCCCGCAGCGCTGTTGAGGGTACAGCAAATCAGATCAGCAACGAGGCACGGAACGGCTAGGCACACAAAAACAAAGACAACGACAAACACGAGGCAAACGACGTACTCGAATCACTCGGCAGCGTCGTCACGTACGGCGTTCCCCCACTTGCGAGCCGAATCTGGAGCCGGGTGTCCTTGAAGTCTTTGCCCGCTACCGCACTGCCACCACTCGAGGACGCCGGCGGCGTGACTGCAGCGGTCGCGGTCGCGGGGGTGGTGGAGGAAGAGGCGGCGGCATCGACGATCGGTCGGCCCTCTCGAAGCGCCTTTTCACGCGCTGCTTTTTCGGCGCGGGCTTTCTTATCTGCTTCGATCTGAGCACGGATGGCCGCCTTGGCTTGCGCGTCCTGAATCTTGTCTACACGCACGTCGTGGGGGGTCGGCCGCCATCAGAGGCGAGGGGTGAGAAGAGGAGAAGAACGTTACCTCGTCGTCTCTGCTCGGCTTCCTTGGTGATCTCCTTTGCCTTCAACTCTTCCTTGAACTTGTTCAAGTCCTTTAAAAAAACGGTCCGATGAAGAGAGCCAAAGTGAGAACGAGCGTCATGCGATGCAGGCTCGATCGATCGCACCTTGCCCTGTTTACGCCGAATTTGTTCGTTCGCTTTCGCTTCCTTGGCGTCCTGTTCTGCCTTGGAGGTGCGTTTCACAGCCATCTTGGCACGCAGCTCGGCGAGCTTTTCGCGTTTTTCTTCTTCTGTCAGTGGTTTGATCTGTGGTGGGCCCGATAGTAGGTGAACAACAAGTCGTCAGAGAAACAACCACGGCCGGTTCTCGTTACGCAACGGAGTAGAGGGCCATTTACCTCTTCTGTACTTTCCTCGAATTGATCGTGGCCGCTCTTTTCGGCGTGGAAATTCGCCAAGGCGGTATTTCGAAACGTCTTGTTGCAGATCGAACATTTGATGCTCTGTCAGCAGTCGATGGGCGATGAAGGTGCAAGGGGTGTGAGGAGGGGGACAACAAAGATGAGCACGCACGCGAATACAAGGAAGGAGTGTGACCTACCTTGGCCTCGACATCTCCCCCCGCCCCGATCCTGAGCGCTGCCGCGTCCTCGTCCTCATCCACATCCATCGCGTCTCCACCCGCGCCAGCGCCGGTTTCACTCGTTGTCGATGAGGCTCCAGCCGCGGGAATAGCCTCGGCCTCATGTTCGAACAAGTGATCCATCGCAGGTTGAAGTCCCCGTCCGTTCGTCGCCCGGAGTGCCCCTAGCGCAACCCCCACAGATCGCGCGTTCATGTCGTTCGACCACCGCATCCATCGAACCAACGACCCGACGACCCCAACGAACGCGGCATTGGCGTGCGGTGTGCGAACACGAAGCGAGAAAGAGGACAATGTCAGTAACCAACCACCCTCATCGCATGGGGAGGATACGGGAGAGGAACTGACAGTCGACGCGGGCGGGGTCGAACCCCATGCTCAACAATGTGTCTCTGTCGCTCGGCATCGCGCGCGTTGCTCGTCGATCGGTTTGGCGTTGAGATGAAGGGGTGGAGCTAGTCTCCCGTAGGTAGCCCTTGGGGTTGGAAAGAAGATGGTGCACTTGGGAGTTCGCACGCGCGACATTGGATCTGGTTCTGTAGCTCTCTCAGACCTAGGCAGCCTCCACTTGCCATATCTACAGTAGAGTCTGTGGTACAATCCGTCGTGGAGACCTTCGCAACTATCAGCATGGCGGCAAACCCGATGTCGGATCATCGATCAGCTGTGAGTGTTGCCATTGCTGAGAATGGCCCGACCCTTGTTGGGTTGTTCGCTGACGGTCAAAACACGATGAGCCATGCACGGGGAGCCCAAACCAGACCTCGCACATATAGTAAACATTAGGAAACCCACCATCTTCCCGTGTGTTCACATTCAATGTCTAATCGGGACGACGCGACCCAGCACTCGGTGGTGCAGACAAGAGCTGCCGCAGAGAGGATCGAGTTGGCAGGGCAAATACAGAGCAACGACGAAGTGTTGTCACAGGACACATTCGTCAATCACCCTCACGGAAATGCCTTCATCAGCCAAGAAACGTCGACGAGACAGTGCAGAGCCCCCAGAGAAGCCCCGACGAGGAAAGCCAGGTGAACTATGACAATTGAACCTTGACGTGTTATTCCTCGTACATAGATTTCTCCCCCTTTTTTCTTGTCGTTTGCTGACAGATTCACTGGCAATGGTGACAGATCTCCGCATACATTCACCTTAAAGACCTCCTGAAATGGACTTGAGAATCCCTTCGAGGGCTCTTGATGGACAAGTCCTCTGCGTTCGTATGGAAGACCGCTCGCCGTCAAGTGACTGCCCAGCCGCCCTGACTGAACCCGAATACGCAAATCTAGTATTCTGTGCGCGTTGACACGTACGTATAGGCTCCTTTTATGCTGGAGACACTCTAAGATGTGAAACAGGGCTGTGGAAAGTGTGCAAAAACGATTCTCTGGACAGTGCGCCGCAGGTATTGTCCAGCCTGCAGAGTCAGGCGGTGTGGTTCTATGGATCCCTCCAGCACAAACCCTAGTTGGGTTCACAAGCAAAACTAGGCTTTGCAGTCTTTATTCTTGCCCTGCGGTCACTTACGCGCACAAGGTTCTGGCTATGGAGTACCTTACAATAAATGGTAGTATGTGAATCGAGTTGTCCGACTCATTATGTTGCTGGACCACACCACAGAAAAACAAAGTGGGTTGAAAATGAGCAGATGAAGTCGCTCATACAAGAGCATAATTGTTCCACTGACAAGGAGCAATTTTTACGCGACAAGCATGACCGGCTCGCTGCTATACGCATGGTTCATGTGATTTATTTCTCTTTTTTTCTGTCTTCCTGATCGGCTTCCCATAGCATGCACGCCAATGCATACACTGGCAAGATACCGTAGTGTCAGAACGCAAATTCGAACTAGAATTGCGTCAGCAAAAGCAGGAAAGAAGGTCCGCCCTTTTACTTGACAGCCACGATTTTATATTGAGTTGGCGTTCGAGCGTCTCAAGCAGCATGCATATGAGCGCGAGATTGCATACTTTGGAAAGATAAAGTCCGACAATCCAACGAATCCCATTTCAAGACATCCGAACTGCTCGCCAACAAAGATCAGCTTTTACCATGAGATAAACTGGGTTTGGTTTTGACTGTTGATATTGTAGAATGGGCCTGGAGGTGGTCTGAGTGACTCGAAACCATGAACAACTTCAGGCTTCAAGATTAAATGTAACCGTCTGCCGCTCACGTCGAGACTTTTTGGTGTCCGAATATGCCCGTTATGTGGCGCGCCGGTCACCGAATACACCAGCCCTTGACCTATAGAGAAGAGAATAATGTGTCTTGGCCGCTCGCTCCATCGGAGTCGAGAAGGACAGCACAATCCCTCAAGTTGACGGGCTTCGTCTAATAAGTAAGCATGCTGTCAAGAAATTTGATAACGTGAACGTCCACATCGCAGACGACCATTGCATCCATGTACGACCGCGGTCGGCGTTGGATTCGTAGTTACTGTTACGGCTGCGACGAACAGCTAGCTGGCGTGTTTGGGCAACTTGAAATTCACTTAGACAGCCCGACAGACTTGAGCGCCAATTCAGCCGTTCAAAGCGGCCGGTACCGTCGTCAGGGGACCCCATTGATTTGAGAACCAACGCGCTAGCGTTGGGCGAGATGTCGACATTGCCAAGGTCCTACCAACGAGATGGAGATGAGCCGACACTTCTCTGGTGATGCGCTTCGCAGCAAACGATTTAGGATTGGAAGAAGCCTCGCGATCGTCGACGTCACTAAGGTAGCAGCGGGTGCAGCAACAAGATCCGTTGTGGCGGTGGCGCGTTTGCCACCGACGTTTCGTCCTCTCTTTGGTCACAGTGCGAGAACCTGGCTCAAGCTTCAAGACTGGCGTGGGTACCGGTGTAGCGCCGTAGTCAAGACCCGAATTGTCTCGACAAGCTAGCGCATTGTTGAGATCGCCTGTGGTGCCAGCAGACCCGGACTCATCCGACCCCATGAGGAGCTGAACCTAATGACACACGCCGCCGCCGTCTCAGGTGACCAGCGACTGTGCGTCGGCAGGGCTCCCGACTCATCGGACACTGCCAGCGAAGCTTGCTGGCAACCGACGAGAAGTCCGAGGACATGACTTTATGCTCAAACTTAGGAAAAGCAACTCCGATGCCCGGGACCTAACGCGTACTGTCCGTCCGTCCGTCCGTCCTCACCCGTTGGTGATGCGCTCAGTATTACTCAGCGCTCGACGGCCAGGCGAACGCAGGTCATCGGGTTATGACGGACGAGCTGCTTTTCAAGGCTACAGGCCGACTCAAAGTCCTACGATACGCCCCCCCGGTCGCGCCGCCTAGGCAGATTGGCGAGGCCGATCGTCCATCCGCTGATGGAAGCTCGGAGCCGGTAACCCCAATCCCGGACAGAGGAAAAGGCCTTGTTATATTTTCTTTGTACGCTGAAACCGGGCCCCGGTTCACCGTCAGCTTCATTACTCCCTTCCGGCGGAATTCCGACAAGCCGATAAACGAGCTGAGAGCAACGGGTTTTCCGACCCACAAGTGGTTGTCTAAATCGATGCTCCATGTGCACCAAGAGAGTGGCGTGCTTCCGGTGTTTATAAAGGAGATTCAGTCTTCTCGAGACATACGTTGATATAGACAGCGTCATACAGGACGCAAGGAGATACCCGGTTTAGAAAAACCTAATGCTATAGACGAGAAACAGGAACCAGAATTTATACAAGGCGGACGAGGTCAACTGAAGGTGGGTGTTTCGTTGCCGAAGCACATCAAGCGCATACATTCTCCGATATCCTCGATCACTGTGCTTCCGCAAACATTATCACCTCCGTAGCCTTCCAAACATCCTGCCAACATCTAATAAGCACATGACAGCTGTACCAGTTTGGATTGTGAAACACACCTGTTGTGCGGAAGTGGTAAACGTGACATCTCTGCTGGTATACTGTCTATCGAAAGACCGTGAACTGGAAAATGTGAACAAGTCCACGTCGACAGTGTTGGTCGTCCTTCCACGCCCAATGTATGCTCTGGCATTCAAGTTGGCGAGCACAGTGTTACAGTAAACCGCGCAAAGTGGAATACCGGACACAGCGTAGTACAAATTTGTCGGGAAGACATGGAGCTAAAGTGTTTGGATCAGGATATATTACAGACTAGTGATGAATGACACGCACTAAGACGACGGTCAAGAGAGCGAACGTGGCCGTCCAGGTACCTGTATTCACCGCAAACGCGATGAGGCTTTGCAGGATGTGCGTCGTACTTGCGTATTCGTGGTTAGATACATGTCAGCGACATGAGGAAAGTCGCACATGCTTACCTTGCAAAGCGCATGGTAGGCCGCTTACGGATAAGTAAAAATGTCAAGAAAATAGCAAGCAATATATCCACCCCAGCAGCGACAGAGAGACATAGGGTGGCCAGAGTCTGTCCGCAAGATAGTGAGGTCTTCGAATCGAAACATAAAAATATATATTCCTACCGTAAATGGACTGCCCTTGAGTACGGTAAAGTCAACAACCTTTATGCTGGAAGGAGATGTAAACCATGCATTAGTAGATTATAGTCTGAACAAACGACGTGACCAGACCCGTTCGAAATATACAGCGCTTTCACAACATAATCTGAGATTGTAATTGTCAGCATTGACTGTTGTAAATGTGGCCAATGGCAGCCTACAGAAAGCTGATCCTGATATTGAGATAAACCGGATTAGACTCAGTCTCCGATGTGTATAAAGTCATACCGAGCTGGAGAATCGCTACGAGAACCTACATTCAAGGCTGGGTAAAATCGAAACTCCTCGTGTGTAGATTTCTCACCCATAGGAACGGTGGAATAAAGTTCCTCCCGTTGACTGAGTGGTTGTGAGTAAGTGGGAAAAGGACATAGAAACTGAGATGTACAAATAAAGATTCGGTAGACGAAAAAGCCTTGCGCAGGTACAGCGATCGTAGCCTGAACTGTATCAGCACTCGTTCCGGGAAGAAAAATGGGCAGTTACCGTAAGAAGTAGCTGTAACTACGACTTGTTGGTAGACTTTTCATGGAAGTGACGAAGAGAACTTACGATGAGCTCCCTAGAAAGGAGATCAAGTTGAGACAACTTGGATGGTAAATCAACGACTCAACGATGACTCACGGATTCCCAGTCAGAAACGACACCGGATTCACTAGTCCAGCCATAAGGTATTTAAATGCTATGTGGGGCACAAAGATGAACGAGCGATTCAAGCGCTGTGCGTGTGGAGAAACGAACTTCCAGAAATAGCCAGAGCTTCATGAGCCGTGTTGAGCGCACTATCGGAAGGTATTAGGGAGATCGCGAACCGAAGTAGGACGAGATTTACCATAAAACAGCTACCTGGGAAGGACGATACATCATCATGCTGAACCCGTTCATAACTCAACTTACGAGTATTTTCAAGCTCAAAGGATCGTTCTGATAGCTGGCACAAAAACAGGTAAACCAACGAATGAGTAAGGAAAACATGAGCCTTACTGTACATAGTAGAAGAATCTGTCGGAGCGGTAAGCAGACACTTTCTTCCATGCGGAAATATACTTTGAAGAGAATAACACCCACGTTTGCAAGCATGCAATACCGTAAAATGCGGTGGACATGACGGTGCCAAAATATAATGCGCCGTATAGCGAGCCAACTGGCGGTAGAAGTGATACTGAGATGGTTGACATGGCTCGTATCAACTCCAGCCTGCTTCAGTTAGCAGGAACGGGCAAAGACGTCGAAGACGTGGTGGCGGTAGCCAGTTCTGTTATACCTAATCTAAAAGCTGAGTTGGCGAGGAAAAAAATGGCTGAGCATTACGAACTTCCACTTAGCTGTCACACCTTATGCTAAACCAGCCACACGTCGCTTGTACTGGTAAGGTCATGTGGAGCTGGTTCCTTGGTGACCGTTGGTCGCGTGCCAGTTTCGAGGAAGGTTCCTGGAGGGTGGACAAATTTAGTTGACGTCGGTCCAAATTGATGGAGACCCGAGCTTGATACACGGGGCAAAAAGGCACTCCAATAGATCCTGGTTCGTCGACCCTCTCAGAATTGAAATCACCTGGCCCTTAGACTCTGTGGTTTCATCTCACCCTGCATCCTTACGGCATGACACTGTGGCCCCCCGGATCGGCCCCGGGCTGTCATTCGGGGGTTCGACAAGCGTGTGGCAGACACCTCATGTCTCCACCGCCAAGTTGCCCGGGCTGCTCAGTGAGGTTTCTGCCGTCAGAATCAAGCCTCTTTGTTCATGGCACCCTCGCCCAGTGCGCCTACCCGCTCGCCAACCGCGCAACGTCCCGCCCATAGGCTTCTCGACCACTTTTCGCTTGTTCCAGCTCTCCCCTGGACTTTTGCATTCGCGCTCGCAACGCGCCTCGTGGCTCGATAAGTGATCCATTCGTTTTCCTGACCCATTTCTGTTCCTCGCCCTCTTGCAAGGTTTTCTGCGTGAGGACGATGTGTCATCGGAGTTGTGGATCGCGTTCGAAGTTCGTGCCAAGGAGCATATTTGGGAGGATTCCAATTGCTAAGATAGCATACATACGTGCATTACATACTGTGAAGCTTCATTCGGAAGTGCAGTCTTACATCGATGTCCACGTGTACATTGATATGCTTCCGTGTTTTCCCGGTTTTGATATGCCATAGACAAGGGCTATATACGAACGAATGGAAAAGTGGGATCCGATGGGACGGAGGAAAACAAGAATGGACTGGGTTAACCATTAGAGTGAATCCTTTTACAGTATCAAACTCCATCAAGCTCGCACGTTGACTGATGCGGCGTCGACATGTGTGCATCCGAAAACGTCATCACATGCGTGGTCGTCCAATCAACGTCCTAGCATGGCATTCAGCATTTGATAAGCACATGATAAGCACGCCGGGTTGGACTGTAAAAACCCACCTGTTGTGCGGAAGAGACCGATTTTGTATCTCCTTGCTGCCTGTCCGGCCTGGTGCTGTGGGACACCTGCAAGCTTGGATTTGTGAACACGCCCATATCGATTTGCGTCGTTTCTTCATTTGCAATGTACGTTCTGGCATTTAAGTTGGCAAGCAACGTATTACAGTAGACCGCGCAAACCGGAACACCGGGTATAGCATAGATCACATTTTCTGGGAAGACATGGAGCTAAAGTATATGGATCAGAAAATATTGTAGACCAATGTACCAGTGACGGACGATACGCACTAGAACGAGAGTTAAGAGAGCGAATGTAGCAGTCGAGATGCCTGTATTCACTGAAAACACGATGAGGCGTTGCAAGATGTGTGCCGTGCTTGTGAACCAAAATTCATGGTCAGATGCCCCCCGAGTCAGCGACCCGAAACAAAGACATCCACACTTACTTTGAGAATCGGGTAGCAGCACGCGTCCGGATAAGTAAGAAAGTCATGCAGAAAGCGATCAAGACATCCACCGCGGCAGCGGCAGAGAGACACAAGGTAGCTAGGATCTGTCGACTAGATGCTGAGCTCTTCGATTCAGTGCATGAAAAACATTCCTACCGTAAATGATTTGCCGCTGAGCACATGGATCGGAACAGATTGAACATAATTCACGCTGAAAGTGAGTGGAAACGTGCGTTAGTAATTTGCAGTCTAGGAAAGGGAACGATGAACTAACCCATTCACACTGTACAACGCCTTTCCAACATAAACTAAGATCGTAATCATCAGCATATACTGATGCGGACCAATGACATCTTACTGGCAGCAGATGCTGATATTTAGAGGAAACAGTATTAGACTTCAGCCCCGGGTCATATTGTCCATGAAGTCTTACCGAGCTGGAGGATAGCTAGGAGAATCTACATGCAAGATTTAATTAAAACTAAAATTCCCCATGTGAGCAAAGTCTTTACCCATATGAGTGGTGCAACCATATTCCTCCCGCCGACTGAGCAGTCGTGAGTAAGTAAGAAAAGGACTTGCAGACAGAGGCGCACAAATATAGATCCGATAGATAAAAAAGCCTTGTGAAGGGATTGCGACCATGGCCTGAAATATATCAACGCGCGCTCCGGGCACAAAAACAATGTGGTACCGTGAAAAGTAACTGTAACTACGGCCAGTTGATGAGCTTTCCAACGAAGTCACAAAGAGAACTTACGACGAGGTCGCTGAGAACACAGTCAAGGTGTGACAACCGGGATTCTGAAAACGATGACTTACGGACTCCCAATCAGAAATGCAAATGGGTTTACCAGCCCAGCCATCATGTATTTGTACGCTATGTGGGACAAGGTGAACGAGGGGTTTAAGCGCTGTGCATGTGGGTAAACGAACTCCCAGAAACAGCCAAAGCTTCATGAACCGTATTGAGCGCACTATCGGGAGGTATTAGGGAGATCGCAAACCGAAGTAGAACGAGACTTACCATAAAACAGCTACCTGGGAAAGGCGATACATCATCATGCTGGACCCGTTCATAACTCAACTTACGAATATTTTCAAGCGCAAAGGATCGCTCTGATAGCTGGCACAAAAACAGGTAAACCAACGAATGAGTAAGGGAAACGTGAACCTTACTGTACATAGTAGAAGAATCTGTCGGAGCGGTAAGCAGACACTTTCTTCCATGCGGAAATACGCTTTGAAGAGGATAACACTCACGTTTGCACGCATGTGACACCGTAAAATGCGGTGGACATGAGAGTACCAAAAAAAAAAGGACCATATAGCAAACCAACCCGCGGGGTAGGTGGTACTGTGTGGAATTCCATAGCTCGTGTCGACTCCTTCCCACTTCAGTTAACAGGAATGGGAAATGGAGTAGAGGTGGCCACGTCGCGTAGTATATCTAGATAATCCAAAAACTGAGTAGGCGAAGAAAAAGTGATTGGATCACACCTTTAAACCAACCATCCGTCGCTTGCATCGATAAGGTCATGCGGGGTTGCTTCCTTGGTGACAATCTGTTGTGTTTCAAAGTGAAGTGGTACCGGAAATTACGACTCTGAATCTAACCCCAATTGGACGAGGCACACGGCTATGATTATGTCAGCCCGCAACACATCTTTGAACGTTTGAACTCTGGTCTATTACAGGGTGATTGATCCCAGCTTGGAGACTTTCGTCGAAGACCCAAGTGGCAGAACTGCACAACTGACGATGATCTGTTCCACAGTGAGATTTCTATAGCTTGTATGTGCATACATGCAACAGGACATGTCTCGCGTCTCACTATATGAGCAGACGCATGGGTCATTTCTTGTACCTTGCAATATATGAGGCATAGTCCGGCGGGAGTATATACTTTGGCTGATTCTGATAATGCCCCCAGAGCCAGGCCTTTTGTGTGCTACCCCCACATAGGTTAACACCAATCAGAGAATAGTTGCCTTGGCAGCACGTCGTCCGCTTCAGATGTGCGATGGCTAAGGTATGTAGTAAGCCTCAGTCTATGGTGCTTGTTCAATATTGAGATTATAAATGTGCTCCATTACCTGCCTTGAACCCCATCAATAACTCCCTATGACTAAACGTTCAGTGTTTGACGTTTGCTCACCGAAGGCGAACTCATAAGGACAGACACGTATGTCTACACGTATGGCTGTAGCCAAATATGTAGCGCGCTCACATTTTTTTCTTTTATCCCAATTCATGTCGTTCACGGCGCGAACGGGTCTTGTCCTAGCCAACACGTCGTTGTATCAAATGCCACAAGACCTAAACGACATGTCGAAGATGTGGTCCCCGATTTGATTAATTGTTATCAACAGATGGGCATCTTCCCTTCGCGCAGCGTGGAATCACAATGTCCCTCTCCCTGGGCATAACTCAACTTTAGCCGCTCCCGCTCGACTGTCTGTTCGGGTCATGGTCCAAAACGCCCATCTCGATGCCCCCGTCCCCCTTCCTTCGATTGCCCACTCGAGGACTGTCAGATTGGTTTGCGCTTGAGCGCCACCACTCTAGCCGCGTGTCACCGATCATCTGAAGCTGCCTATCCACCTCCGCGCTCAGTGAACGCGAACCATATGTCCGGACTGTGAATCCACGGAGATTGAGCACAAACCGTTGACCAGCGATCGAAAGCAGGTTCAGGGCAAATCTGAGTAGACACGACCTCGTAGGAGAGGTGATTAAGACGACACATGCGATACTCACGTGATAAATAGCATATTTTTCGGATTCTGGAACCAAGGCCAGATTTAAAGGCGTGAGGGTGCGACTCGGGAGAGAAAGATGACTGACTTACAAACGGATAGATAATCCTTGACGTCCATGTGAATAAATACTTAACATGCAAAGTTACGCAGGGTCAAGCAAAACAACTTACCACGTCACAGCATTGAAAATGTCAAAAAAGATGCTGGCGAGATAAAAAATGACGGCTATATGTTCCAAAATGTGACCATAAGTATACGTGTCACATATTCAAACCGTCACAATTCACCATCACGGACCAGTAAAAAGAGGAGAGAAGTCGGATACAGATGCTGGGAATTTCTTGAATGGCGCTGAAGACATGCCATTGTAACAGTAAATACGACAGTATCTTGACAAGCGCTGTGGGAAGCAAGCATGAGTCTGAGCTGAAAACACTTTCCCGGGTAATATGTAGTCGAAGGACAAACTTTGCGAGGCAAAGTATCCACTGAGCCAACTGGGTAAGCCAATCCGACAAAATGGACCATAAAGATGAATACATACAGAGTATGCTGAAATTATAGCAGGGAAATGGTGAGACGAAATTTATGTGACGGGATGGTAAGGCACGTACGCGGGACTACCGCTACACAAATCTCAGGAAGGTTTGCGAACCTGGACCTGCGAACTAGCAAACGATGACACCATAGAAATACAATGCAATGGGAGCTGACTGGACCCACCGGTAACGGACATGGTGCTAAAGGTTGCCTTAATAACAAAAAATAACAAATAAACGACATAGCTGCCAATCAGAAATAGGGCTACCCGTCTCTGGCAACCCCAGATTGCCCAGGCTCGCAGGAGGACGAGAACTATATGAAAGGTGAGATAGAACAAGCCAACATAATTGTGGCTCTACTCACTGTGTATGGACTCCATAGAGGAAATAACATAGGCAGCCACAAATACGTTGGGTAAGATACAAGACTATTCGTTCGCGAGGGATGTGTGGAAAATGTATCAAATACTAGGTTATTAGTCTTAGTTCTATCAGTGTGGTTTGTTACCCCTACCAACTTGATGAACTGGAAAACTGTCTGAGAAATGAGGTTCCCGTATCGGTTAAGAAGAAACACTGCTTTGGTGAATGTCCATGGGGCTTGCCAGATAAACTCGACCTACGTGGATTCTATTACTATTATAAACTCGCACAATGATCCCAACCCACCTCCTTGTCGAAAGTCAAGGCATGATCATACACCAGGCAAGTGTAGCTAGCAATACTAAGACAGCTATGAGATTTGACAATGTCACCAGACCAAATGCGCGGTAAGAAACCATGACTCACTTCCGTATCCAGTCGTCTTGATATAATGAAAGAGTGTCGCTGTCCATATGGTGTCGACACCGTACCCTTAAAGGAGGCACGAGGAAAGACAATGAAGGATAGTACTGGCAGAGGAAAACCAATTTTAAGAGCGCCTCCGCGCCGGGTCCCCGGTTGATAAAAGACGTGCCGTTAAAATCTATTCATTTCAACCGAGAAACTTTGCCCCAGCGACTGTGCCAGTGCGGTCACGCGCTCTTACCTCAGGCTTTCTGCTATAATTTAAGGCAAAGCCCTACTATCACTATCATTGGGTTCTACGTTGGCAGTGAAGGCGAACAAGAAGATTAACTAATCGCCGAGGGACGAAACGAGTGCGGCGTCCATGATGGTGCACCTGCCAAATATGGAGTCAGAAGGTAAGGGACTCCATTGGTGGGGAGGATCGAACTCGTGTGGTCAAGGGTCGAGCCTCGTCCGTGCACTGCACGGTAAACTTTAAGTAAAAACGTTGGGGCAGGCCTCAGATTACGACCACTCGAGTTTCAAGTCTCTAATGCCTACATTTCTAAGTTTACGAAGTAGCTGGCGATAGGTGCCAGTGGAGGCCGAGTCGAAAATTAAATGACTCGAAATCCATGTTTGCTGATCGGCGTACCCCAATGTTCCCATCAATGCTCTTGCTGTATTCTGGTGCAAGATTGTTTTGTTCCCTGCTCAGGGCAAGACGCACTACTTAGAAGAGGTGCTTAGTACATCGGCTGTCATATGCGCCTTCGTCACTGACTGCATGTAATCGTTTTATCCTGTCGCAATTAGAGCGCACCTCCAGACACGAGTGGGGTCATCGCCAATTGTAAAAAACACACCTCTTGCAGAGAAGAGTCCAAACCCAGCTTTCACTGTTCCACACCGACCGTACAATGGCGAACTCAAATTCCGGATCAAGTCCATACTATAATGGGGCGACGTAACAGCTTCACTACCAATATACCCCCTGACGTTCAAATTGGCAAGCAGTGTTGCAGTAGACCAAGAAAAGTAGAATATGCGACATGGCGTAGAGCATATTTGGGGGGAGGGCATGCAACTGGGGTGCGTGGGTCAGAAAAAAAAAATAGATGGCAGACAACTTGAGACGTGCGATGGAGGATACGCACCAGCATGACAGTCTAGAGAGCGAACACGGTCAGGCGATGTAAAATTTTTCCGTGCTTGTCAGCGACGCAACACAAGCCGTGCACACTTACCTTTGTGAACTCATCGATGGTCCACCGACAGACAGGTAGGAATGTCAAGAAGATAGCGATCAGGATGTCCGCCGCGGCACCAACATAGAGACGTATAGTGGCCAGGGTCTGTTCAAGAGGCGTTGAGGTCTTCGATTTGCGTGGAACATGGAACACAGTATCCCTACCATAAAGGAACTGTCACTGAGCACGTCGATCTCAACAATTTGTAGGCTGGAAGTGAATGGGAGACGTGCATTAGCAAGTTGTGATCTGGGGAAGGGAAGTAAACGGATTCATTCGCATTATACAGCACTTTTTCAACTCCAAGTGAAATTGTAATTGCCAGCAATTACTCGTGTGGGTGTGACCAGTGACAGCCTACTGATAGCAGTCGCCGATATATAGAAATACCTACTAGACTCCAACTTCCTCGTGTTTATAAAGAGTGTTTTGCCAAACTGATCGTCAGACTAACCTATAGGCTCTACCCAGCGTTTAAGCGAAGTAGAAATTTTTCGTGTGTGCGCCTGAGACTCCTTTCCTAGATGACTGGCGTACATTGTTAAGGAGCTCGGGGACCGGGGCGCACGAACGTGGATCCGATGGACGAAAGGCCTCATGTGGGCACCGCATCCAGGACCTGGAATGCTCCCAGCACTTACTCCGGGCAGAATATAGCTTTGGCCAAAGGTACAGTGTACTCACATTTCTCCTTCCAATATCTCAATTCATGTCATCCATAGGAGAACATAGGTTGTTCTGCCCGGCACGTCGCGGGTCGGTCGCTCCGTATCGACGTTGCGTTGCTGCTCTGGTAATTCCGCATCCCGCAACGACCCGAACCGCCGATCGAACTTTGGCACGGGGGGGGGGGGTGACATCCTAAGCC
>JBBPNQ010000418.1:0-17492 GCA_038090975.1 Boletellus pseudochrysenteroides
GATCATGTGATTTGGTCCAGGGGATGCAGAGATATGGATATTTTAAGACAACAACCACATTGGAACAGTTTTGTCACTTTTGATTATCATAAGAGTATTTGGTATATATTAGTACTTGGTGTATCCTACTTTGGCTTTAAGCACTGCCTCAACCCTTCTAGGCATGCTCTCAGTCAATGTCTAACACACCTTAGCTGGTATCTTATTCCATTCCTCTTGGGTTCTTCTTCACAACTCCTCTATTTCCTTAGGAGGCTTCTCATAGTCTGGCAGCTTCTTTTTGAGGTGAAGCCAGACATGTTCTATTGAATTGATGTCAGGGGATTGAGCAGGCCATAGCATGGTCCCAAATTCCTGCTCTCCTAGCTACTCCTTGATCTTCTTGCAAGTGTGCTTAGGGTCATTGTCTTGCTAGAAGATGACATTAGGAGGATCCAGGCCATAGAACTCCAGTGAATTCTGGAGTTCATCCTTCAAAATTTGAAGGTAAAGGTCACCATCCATCCTACCATCAATCCTGGTTGCATAGCCAACTCCATCCCAAGCCATACACCCCCACAACATCAAAAAACCCCCTCCAAACTTCAGAGTTCCTTCAATCAATCTGTCACTAAGCCCCTCTCCTGGCTTTTTCCAAGCCCATTTGCAACCATCTGACCCAAGACAATTGATTTTCATCTCACCAGACCATATCACCTGCTTCCAGTCCTCCAAAGTCCAGTCTTTATGAGCATAACCAAAGTCCAAGTGAGCCTTGCAATGTTTGGCAGAAAGTAGAGGGCATTTGGACTTGACTACAGCTTTCATACCAACCTTTTTCAAGCCATGGCAAACTGTATTAGGATGGAGGAATTGGTTGGTAACTATAGGCAGAATTTTTGTGACCTAAACAGCATTCTCTGCCTTATTGCTGGAGATAAGGCAAACAGCATGGTGGATATCAATAGAGTGAAGGATGGAAAGTAGAAAAATACTGCGATGTAAGAAAAGAATCATAACATGGCATGGGCCACTCCAGAATCGCCTTGACCTTGTCTTGTTCCATCTTAATTCCTTCTTGGGATATGATCATTCCCAAGAATTCAACTTCTTTGGCAAAGAACGAGCATTTTTTGGGTTTAGTGAATAAGTCATTTTCTTGTAAGCGTTGAAGCACTTCCTTGACAACTTTTACATGTTCCTTGCGTGTTCCAGATGTGAAAATCATGATGTCATCAATATAGACTATAATACACGCATCCATGTCGGCATAGATCTCATTCATCATTGTCTGGAACATGGCAGGAGAGTTGCACTGCCTGAAGAACATGACTGTGGGTTTGAAGCTTCCTCAGTGGCAGATGAATGCTCCTTTCCATTCATCTCCTTCCCTGACCTGGATATTATTGTACCCCCACCTGAGGTCAATTTTGGTGAACCAAGTGGAGCCCTTTACTTTGTCCACTAGTTGTGAGATTAGCAGGAGGGGGTAGTTGTTCTTGACTGTCCACTCATTGAGGTAATGGTAGTCTTGCACCATTCGCTTCTTGCCATCTTTCTTTGGTATGAAGAAGACGGATGACATCTGTGGTGACTTGGAGGGTTGAATATATCCTTTTTGTAACTGTTCGTCTATGAACTCCAACACCTCCTTTTGTTCTTCTACCGACAGTGGGAAGACTCTCCCCATTTTGGGCACAAATCCTTCCTTTAGGTCTATGGTGTGATCCCAGGGTTTCCTTGAGGGGAGACGCTCTGAGACTTTCTTTGAGAAGACTTCTAGGAATTCGTGATATTCTTTTGGGATTTGTTCTTCTAGTGGGAGGTTGGCTGTTGGTTGCTTCTTTTCTAGCACCTTAATTTTGGCATAAGTGTACAGTGCATTGTTTAATTCCTGCTCTTCAAGGGTTCATAAAAATGCAGGCCTTTCAGAGAGGAGATAGCAAGTTTTGGGGCATCTGGTCATTTTTACCATGCCCTTGCTCCAATCTATTTCGGGATTATGCTTTTGGAGCCACGTGTGACCTAGCATTAGGTTGTTGTGTCCTTGGTTGGTGACTTCGGCGATAACCTTTTTCCAATGTCCTTGGTATTCAATTATTAACTCCACCTTATGTGTAATGGTTCTGGCAGAATTCTGTGTGCTGTCAATATTGTACACATGCAGCAGTTTCTCTATCTTTGAGGTGGGCAACTTTTTTTCCTTTACCCATTGTTGGTTGATGAATACCCCATTAGCTCCGCTGTTGAGGAGGGCTTTACAGAGTGTTCTTTTTTCCTTGTTTGTTACTGGGCAGATGTTGATGTCCACCAGTACTTTGTTCTTGATGTTGAAGGACCTTATACAGATCCGCTCCAGGGTTTCTTTAGTAGCCTTTTTATTTTTCAGAGTGGAATTAAGCGTGCATTCTGTTACGCGTGTTGCTTTCCTTGAGTGATGTCCTAAGAGTAATACGAGGAGGACGCTCACGAAGAGGTTCACTCGACTCGTAGAGACAAAGGGAAGATCTAAATGTTAACTACTCGTTGACTAGTGACTTACGGTACCCACGCGAAGGGTTGTCGAAGACGAAAGACTGACTGAGGGACTTATGGGTGATTCGAGGATTTAGCAAGTTAATGCGTAGATCAAGAATAGAGCACTAGATACATGGGCAGGTAGGTATATATCCTTCGAGACGCGTAAGCGAAGAACTCTGTGGAAAGTGATGGAAAGGATGACTAAGTAGTGATGAGAGACACTACTGCGGAGATGACTGTCCAGTGCGAAGGAAACGGGAAGAAAGACTAAGCGAGTTTAGGTAAAGGTGAAAGGTGGTTTAAAGGAAATAGAGGTCTACCCATAGACCACACGAGATCACAAAGAAGTGAATATGTTTGTAACGAAAGAGTCCTGGAATAGGAGTGCGAATGGGAGAAAGGATGGAGAAGAGAAGTATTCCATGGAAAAGAAGGATAATCGTAACACATTCCCATGCACCAAGCCCATCTAGAGACCCCGTTTTGGTAGACATAATAGGACTATTTACACTATTTGATTGTCTTTCCTCAATCCTCGCACTAAGAGCAGCATAGTGATTGTCGGAGCTACTCGTACTACTTTGTCCTTTTCCGTCCTTTCCTTGCTTTCTAACAAACTCTGCACCTATGGCAGCAGATGTCTTGCTGAAACTTCTTGTGCTACTTTTGTCTGCTGGAACTTGAACACCCGGTTTGTTCAAGCTCCGAATTCTTTTCCCTGTTCCTTCATTTTGCTTACTTGCATATTGTAGAAGTAAGCCTTCATTTCATCGTAATTCATGTGTTGTACAAGTCGAGAGTGTCCTTGAGCACTTGTCGGGCGCGAGCTGCTTGTTTCAGTTGAAGGTCCTGTTGAACCCTCCATCATGCGTATTGGAATATGTTTTGAGCACCTTTGGATATGCCCTCCTCCAAGGAAGTGGCATTCTGAGCACTCTTTTCGTGGTGAGGGGCAGGACCATCTACCATCCCGCTTAGCCTGATGGCCTTCCTTTCTGCAGTTGAAACATTTTGGCTTACCGCGGCCAACTGCACTAATGTCCATTGGCTCGCCCCGACCACTGAAGGTTCTCGACCCTGAGGGAGTTTCTCAGGTTGGGAGAGCATACCTTGTTCTTGCAAGCCGGAAAGCCTCCATGGAATTTCTGACTTTGGTGATTTCATCGATGTAAGCGAGCACTGATGTTCTTCTTTGCCCATTGAGGTATATTTGCCTCATGATGGGTTCGGCTGTGTTTCTTTCTAAGAGGCGGACCCCTTCTGAGTCTGTCACTCTGGCTTCTTGGTAGCACGTGAGCCAGCGCATGATGAAGGTTTGTACCTTCTCGTCTCCTTTCATAAAACAGCGCTCCAGTTGCTGTTTGGCAAGATCAGCCTCATTAGCCATTATGAATTGTTCTTTTAGCATTGCTGCTATTTCTTCCTCATCAGGCCAGCCGAACTGTGACCCTCTGAGATACTTCTTGATTTGTACACGAGCCCACTGACCCGTGTGATTTTTGTCGGCTTCCCCTGACTTAGGTCCAATTCATGTAAAGACCGCAATGGCCTTGTCCTTGTCTGTTTTGAATGCCTCAACGTTGGCGTCCAAATAGAGTCTTAAGTTGAGCCACCAGGACTTGAAGTCCCGGTAACTTCTGTCGAATTTTTCTGGATTGGGGACCCGTTCGACCTTCTTGGAGGCGGTGGTTGTGACCACCCCTTGTTGCTGCTGTTGTTGAGTGGCCTGCAGCACGGCCAACTGTCCTTGGAGAGTGTTAATTGTTGCCAGCAAGCTGTTACGAACGCACTCTCTGAACCCCTATTGTAACCTTCACGGACACCTTATCAACAACATATCTTATCTCTGGGACTTAGACACTTTTTCGACAACTATCACGTGACTGGTCACGTGACCTGGTCTAGGCCTATGATGTCATTATGACATCACGCCTCACTCTTTTAACATCCGTTCCTTCTCTTCCATTCTAACATAGCCATGCATAGCCTCATTAATCTCCACTACAGTCTAGAATGTTCTAGCCCGTATGCGCACGGACCATGTAGCCAATAGACACAAACACTGTATTAGTATAAGAACCACAAATCCATCGCCCCAAGAACTCTAGTCAAGTTCTTGTGGGAATTCCCCTTGATCCCCTTGTCCCACTTTCCTCACAAAAGTTCGATTGTCGGTGACCCTAGTCCAGTATTGGATTAAGCGGTCGCTTACACAAGCTGGTGATGTTGAGAGCAGGCAGAGGAGCAGGCTGCAGCTGTGTGGGCTGTGCACTCATTTCTCTGTACCCAGTATAAGTTAGGTCAGGGTCTTCCATTCTGTTGCTTTCTTGGGAGAAGCTTTCTTCGCTGATTTCCAAGCTGGAGCTCGGTGAGGGAGTGTAGAGAGATGTTTCATACGAGGGCTAGACCTCTTGCCGGTATTGGTGCCGGAGGAGGTGGGGAATTTCTTAACATGGGAGGGATGAGGTGTTGGTACCTTCTTGGATCTAGATTGATGTATTCACAGTGTTCTGTGTAGAGGTCATTGGGTTCGGGAGTGTTGCTGATGTTTCTAAAACCAGCTCGTAGGAAGTCAGAGAACTCAAGGGGAAAGTCCTCTTGTTCTATTTTGATTGGAACTGCATTGTTCAGATCGAATTTGAGAGGGGGGGGAGGAGGGGATTCCCTTTTGGGGAGAGGGAGCATCCATAGTATAGTACTTCGCAAGGATCGAACTCACTCCAGCAAAGGTCCAATCAGGTCAATGACCTTCCCAACTTGGGTGTGTATGTATCATTTACCTACAGTGGGCACAGTACTGCTCTTGCGCCATAGATAAAAGAAGACTACTGATTACGTTTGTAAAGAGAAAATGTGCCTCACATGGACGTGGGAATGTATTCCCAAATGAAGAGGAACTAAGGTAGAGGGTGGGGATCAGCTGCTTTAACACCTCTCAAGGTGACCCTTTGAGCTAGGCCTAAGGCTTCGCCCCTTCACAGCTATAGGGCTGAGGTGTACATAAAAGAGGAGGGGAGTGTGTAAAGTAGTTTCCTGTTGAGCCTTGGGTCTGGCTGTGAGTTTCCCCTTACCGCTGGGGAGCGCGGGCAAAGATGAAGAGGGTAGAGTGAGGGGTGTTGGTGACGGTAGTCAAAGGCAGTCAAGTTTTATGTAAGCAACCACTAATCCTGTACAGGACTAGGGTCACTGACGATAGCACTTGTGAGGGAAAGTGGACAAGGGATTCTAGTGGGAAGTCCCACAAGAACTTGACTAGAGTTCTTGGGGAGATGGATTCAAGGTTCATATACTCATACAGTGTTTGTATCTATTGACTACATGGTCCATGTGCATATGGGCTAGAACATTCTAGACTACAGCAGAGATTAATGAGGCTATGCATAATGGAAGAGAAGGAACAGAGATTAAAAGAATGAGGCATGATGTCATAGTGACATCATAGGCCTAGACTTGGTCACATGACCAGTCATGTGGTAGTCGTCGAAGAAAGTTCTAAGTCCAAAGATAAGATAATGGCTGATAAAATGTCTGCGAAGGTTACGATAGGGGCTTCAAGGGTGCATTCATAACAAAGCATACCTCTAAAAGAGCCCAGAAATGGTTTGAAGAACAGGATATCAAGCTTCTAGACTGGCCTGCACAATCTCTAGACCTCAATCCAATTGAACACACTTGGAATCACCTCAAAAGATCTCTCTCAGGTTATGAGAGTGCTTCTACAGGAGTTCATCAATTGTGGGAAAGGGTGGTGGTGGAGTGGGGGAAGATTTCTGTGGAAGAGTGTCAAAAATGGATAGAAAGCATGCCTAGAAGGGTTGAGGCAGGTATCAAGGCCAAAGGAGCTCATACCAAGTACTAGACAGTTGAGTTTTTGTAGAGTCAAAAAACTGTCCATATGACATGTCATTTTCAAATGGCTGCTACTCTATCAATTCTCATCCAAATCACTTGATTCTTGGACCAATAGAAAGCCAAGCGTATATACCTCATTCCATACACTTGTGGTTTAGGGCTAGGGTTAGGGGTTATTGCATTTGGTCATAACTAATGTAAAACATGCAAACATGCAGATGTTACACTTGGATCTGGTGGATGCAAGCGTAGACTTGAATTGCAGAGGTGAAATGAGGCTCACTACATTGAGTGTTTCCCAACCAAGGGGACTGGGGACCAGAGTGTGCCTGGACAAAGTGTTGATGACAGAGGCATTCCCAACTGTAGGGATGGAGGACTAGAGCGATGGGATTCCCAACTATAGGGACTAAGGTTGAGTAAGGCCTAGGTGGATGTCCTAGCAGTGACTAAGGGAGGGCAGGCATTGCCTGGATGAAGGAGACAAAGCTAGAGTGGATTTTTGAGTAGAACTAGGTTAGATTACAACCTTATGCTATGAGGGTATTTATACCCTAGCTATAGAAAGCAATGGAAGGTCAAGGAATGTCAAAGGAGGCTAGAGGATGTGAAGGCACTGGACAAGAGCATAATCAAGATGATGATGAAGAGAAGAAATAGACATAATGATGTGATGGCATCAGGTGAAGGAGTAAGCACAATTATGGATGAAGTGGGATGTCATAGAATGTTATGGAAGGATAGGAGGTAATCATGAGAAACAGAAAGGGTAAGTCCAGAGTGAAGCATAAAGGAGGAAAAAGGTAGGGGTACTCAGTAGATCATAACATTACCCCCTTTGTAAGAGTCAAGTCCATGATGAAGACCATTAGAAGGAGTGGGTGCCTCCATTAGGGGAGCTGGTGATGTTCACTTAGGCCATCTCATCACACTCATCAGTGTTGTCGACAGGAGAAGAGGAGTGAGAATAAGTATTGTGGTGGTAAGAGGCATTGTAGAGGTGGTGTCAATGAGGAGGAGGAATAGGGAGTAGATGTTGTCTTCCTGAGGAACCTGAGAAGCAAGAGGAAGTGGCTAAGGAGGTGGAGGTAGAGGGAGCTGGGGTGGTACATCATCCAAAGGGACAGCCCATGTGGAGGTGACCAGGTCCCCATTTGAGACAGATGGGGCATTGGAAGAATGGGCAGTCCACCTTCTTGTGGCCAAGTCATCAACAGTTGAAACAAGTTTGAGTGTAACGTGAGTGAGAAGGGGAAAGTGCTTCCCTGTGATTGTCACTGGTCCACCAAAAGTTGATGCATTCAGTGAAGGCGAGTTCATTCAGTGTGAGCAGGGCGGAGGAGGCAGATGGGGTAGAGGGAAGTGTGGGTACAGGGTGAGACTGAGTGATGGCTAGCTCTCACAGGTATTGGTCAAGGTCAGCCAAGAATCCACCCATGCCTAGCTGATGAAATGCCTAGGTAAGGGCTCCCAGGGCTTCCACTTGGACAGTCAGGATGCTGTCGCAGAGACAATGAGGAGTGGTAGTGACAATGGAGTGGAGGTGAAGGATCTGTTGGTAGGCATGATAAAGGGTGTAGAGGGGAGAGCCCATGTCAAGGTGGGCACTGATAGGGATGACAAGGTGAGAGTCAGTGAGGCATGTGGAGAGGATGCAAATGTAGGGTTCATCAGGGAAGTCATCATGAAGACAATGGACAAGACAGGGAATGTTAATGGATTCTACCAGGGGAGGAGAAGATGAGGAAGAAGTGACTATAGTACAAAGGGAAGGATCTAAAGAAGAAGTGAGAACAAGGAGACCAGCAATTTTGGTTGCCTCCCACCCAGGGGAGGCGCAGGTGGAAGAGACATCAGATGCAGTACAAGTAGGAAAGGACATGTTGAATCACTTGCAGGAGTGAGGAGTTCATGTGTTGGGTTTGGGGGGGGCGCAGAGGGAGTAGAGACTCTTATATGTGAACAGGATGGTCTGTGCATTTTTGAGGTCTGCTTCAGGGAGCCAAGAGTCTTCTTCAGTGGAATATCCTTTCTGCCAGATGAGGTATTTGCAGTTGGTCATGTTACAATCTACCAATACCCCCATCCATTTTCCCTTACATTTTGCTCTGGACCTATCTTTCCTTTCTCCTGATTACACCTCATCATTCCATGACATTCTATGACGTTCCACTTGCTTTGTAATCAGGCTTATTCCTTCATCTGATGCTATCGCATCCCTATGGTTATTTTTCCTCTTCTTTGTCATTCAGCCCACACTTTTGTTCAATGCCATCACATCCCATTACTTCTCCGACATTCTATGATTTTCCATAGCTTTCTTGCAGTTAGAGTATAAATACCCTCATAGCACTATGTTGTAACTCAACCTAGTTCTACTTAAAATACCACTCTAGCTTCACTCCCTTTGTCTGGGCAACCCAGCCCTTCCTCTGTCACTGCTAGGGCATCCACCTAGGGCAGCCCCTTGTCCCTTGCAGAAGGGAAAACCCTTCAATCCTCAACTTCATCCCTATAGTTGGGAGTATCTTTGCCTAATTCCTATACTTGGGAATCACTCTGTGTAGTGAGCATCACTTGCCTTCGTCGATTCGAGTCTATGCTTGAGCCCACCAGGTCCAAGTGTAACAGGTCAGGGTTCCCTGGTGCCTGATGATTCTTTCAATTTCAAACTCTTCTTCACCTTCCATGAGGTCAGGTGGTGGAGTGGGGAAGTTAGGGCCATGGGTTTCATTCTCATGATAAGGGATAAGAAGGGAAGCATGGAAGACGGGATGGATCTTCCATGTCTTGGGAAGGCAGAGTTTGTATATCAGGGAGGATAGAATGTGGGTGATGGTGAAGGGGCCCTCTCATTTCAGCATGAATTTTGGGTTAGAGACAAGGTGTTTGAGGTTCTTTGCTTCCAGCCAGACCTTGTCTCCTTTGGAAAATGGAGTGAACCTGCCATGTGAGTGAGATTTCATGACCTGTTGGGTGAGTTTGTGGGAAGTGAGAGCTTTGTCCCTGGCAGAGGTTAAGGTATTTAGATGGTCTTCTATGGCAGGGAGTTGAGTTTCAGCAGTGACCAAAGGAAGGGGACAGGGATCAAAACCCATCATGAGAAAGAATGGGGACTTGTTAAGAACATTCTCTTCTCCAGGGCTAACTCCGGAACTCCGGAGTTATGCTTGACAGGCAGGACTTGGCTTCACTGTGTGTGGTACACCCTTGTCAGTCCTTGTCCCAGATTTGCAGAGCGGAGGTCAGAGGTTGAGAGGATCACAAGTGATCCTTAGGACGAGAGTAAAGACTTAGAAGGTTATCTTCTAAGTCGAGTGGAGTAGACTGTCAAGGTCCGGTCGGAGGTCAGGAGGAGAATCTAAGATGATATTCAACTAAGGTCTACAGAGTTATTCTACAGGGTTTATATACTGGAGTCCGGAACCTGGTTACTTGCGTGCTTGCTAAAGCTAAGTAAGAGGCAGAGACAGAGTAAGGGGAAAACCGGAGCTGTGCTCCTAAGGGAGCACAGGATTGGAGGTATCTATGAGGCAGGAAATGTACAGGTAAAAGGTACCTAAAGTATTACTACGAGGTATGTGAACTCCCGATGTCTGGAGACCCAGAGTTGATGCGAGAGGTTGGAGTGTAAGCGGAGAAGTCCAGAGTTGGACTTACCTGATTTCTCGGGATATGACAGTATCCCCCTCTTAGGCCTGAACCGCTGAAGGCCCATTAGCAAGGGACAATGCGGAGTACAGAGGTCAGAGTCCAAAAGGGTGTTCAAAGCCTATAAAAAGTTTGCTCTACCCTTGGTCTTGTCTTTTCATACCACCATGTCTGAAAACAACAACAACATCTGAACCTGGTCCGACGCCCGGCTCACGGAGCACGACAACGACAACGACAACTTGTGCACGGCGAAGTTCGCCAAACAGAGGAGGAGGATGAAGGCAAGGAAGGAGTTGGAGGAGTTGAGGAGGAAGGTGGTGGAGGAGGCAGAGGCAAGGTGCAAGGTGGAGGAAGCTGCGCAGAAGAAGGCCGAAGCAGCGGCCAAGGTGAGGGTAAGTCAGTGTCCTTTTTTCAGGATCTGACGCTAATGCAAAGCAGGCAGAACAAATCTGCGCAGAGCAGCTGGCAGAGGGGTCAGGCTCATGTGCTGACAAGGGAAAAGGAAAGGCGCGAGAGGCGGGAGAGTGCTGGAGGTGCAAGGACCGGGGCCTTGAGTGCAAGCCCAGAAAGGGCAAGTCCAGGTCGTGCGTGGCCTGTCAAGAGGCCAGGGCCAAGTGTGAGTGGCCTGGAGCGGAGGTGACGGAGAAGTCGCGGAAGAGGAAGCCCACAGAGCAACTGAAGAAGAAGGCAAAGAGGGCGCGGAGAGAAGGCATGCTGGAGTCATCAGAGGAGTCGGGGGAGGAGTCATCGGAGGAAGGTCTGGTGACAGAGGGATGGGTCGAGGCCCTTCAGGTCTTGATGGAGATGGTGGCAGGGCTGAGGGACACAGTCGACCGCCAATGCATGCGGATGGACCGCCAAAACAACCTCCTAGAGAAACTGGTGGACCTCAAACAAGTGGAAGTCTACCAGGGGGAGGAGTCGGTTTCGGAGGAGGAGTCGGATGATGAAGCCCAGGTGGAGGAGGAAGCAGAGGCGGTGGAGGAACTGGTGGAGTTGGCGGTGGAGGTCGGAGAGAATGGGGGGAGGTATTCAGGTGGTGCTTGGTGGGAAGGTAATTGGGGGTAAGGAGTAGTTAGTAGAAAAAAAATGTGTTTCCTACTACTTAACCAGAATGAGGACCAGGCTTCTCCGGATATCGGAGGTGAAAATCCTCAACAAGTTCCGAGGCATGACCGAGTTCCATGGCCAACAGCCAAGAGGTTTCTTCTTCCGTTCCTTCATATCCAGACCAGCGTACTAGATATAGTAGCTTACAGTTCCTTTGTCGGCGGTCTACCTTGGAGTTGAGGATCTTGAAGATCTTGAACTCCAGTTCGCTGTCTACTTCGACCGGAGGTGGAGGTGATTAGACCCTATTCAGAATTGTGTTGGGGATGGAGGGTTCCAGCTGAGAGACATGGAAGACCAGATGTACGGACTTCATAGAGTCAGGGAGTCGGAGGGTAAAGGAATGGGTTCCTGCCTTTGCAATTATTTCATAGGGTCCGAGGTTCTTCTCAGAGAGCTTCTTGGAAGGTCTGGTAGAGCGGAAGTACTTTGCCTTTATGAATACTCAATCACCGACTTGGAAGTCCAGTGCCGAAGTTCGTCTGGCATCCGCCAGACCTTGGTATCACTTTTGCACAGCAGCCATTTCTTCACGAAGGAATCGGTGGAGGGAATCGAGGTCGACAGAGTATTTCTGGGCTTGGGTGGAGATAAGATCCTGTTCAGGGTGTACTGATATGTTTGGATGGTAACCCTTATTAGCGAAGAACAAAGAGACTCTGGTAGTAGCACTCAGAGCGTTATTGTAAGAGAACTCCGCCAAGGGGAGGAGTTTGGACCAGTTATCTTGCTGGTAATTACAGTAGATCCAGAGGTATTGTTTCAGGGTCTGGTTCATTTGCTCGGTTTGTCCATCTCCTTCTGGATGATAACCGGAGGTGAAGTGGAGTCGGATGTCCAGGGCTTTTCCTAATGAGCAGAAGAAATGGGATACAAACTTGGAACCTCTGTCGGAGGTGATGTGAGAGGGGACTCCATGCTTAGAAAAGACATGGAGGAGGAAGAGCTTTGCGAGCTCTGGAGATGTGATCGTATCGTGCATAGGGATAAAGATGCACTGTTTCAATAGTCGATCTACCACCACTAATATGGAGGTAAATCCGGAGGATGCGGGGAGTTGTTTGATGAAGTCCATGGAGATGGAGTTCCATGGCTTCTCCGGAATGGGGAGCTGCTTCAGCAATCCGTATGGCCAATGTCTTGGAACTTTTGTGCAGGCACAGGAGGTACAGGAGGAAACGTAGTCCTTGACAAATGTCCTAATTCCTGGCCAGGTATATTCTCAGTGAATGAGTTCCAAGGTTCGGTTTTGACTGAAATGTCCAGAGAGGGGATGGTCATGTTTATACCAGAGAACCTGGAGATGGAGGTCTTCAGAGTTTGGTACATACATTTGACCGTCTAAATGGAGGAATCCATCAGAGTTGACTGACCATCGTGAGTCGGATGGCTCGAGGGTGGATAGGTGGATTACGGCCAATGGGTTGGAGGGAAGAGCAGAGAGAATGTCTTTATGTAGGCCCTCTTCATCGAACAGTGTACCAGCCCGGAGTACCAGAGTTGCGAGGTATGTTGCCCGGAGGGACACAGTGAGCTGTTCCTGTGTAAAGACGGGGTGGAAATTCTGAGGGTTAACGTGAGCATAGTCCTTATCCCTCTCTTTGGGATAGACGTCCCAGCGTCTAGTGAGGGCATCAGGCTTTGTGCCAAATTTTCCAGGTCGGAAACAAATGATCATGTTGAATTGGGAGAGGAACTCCGACCAGCGGGCTTGCCGCCAGGTCAGGAGTTTGGAAGTCGCAAAGTCTTCCAGGTTTTTGTGGTCAGTGACAACATCGACCGGAGTTGCAGAGCCTTCAAGGTAGTGCCGCCATGATCGGAATGATTCATGGATGGTGAGGAGTTCCTTGTCGTGGGTATCATAGTTGAGCTCCGGAGCGGACAAAGTCTGTGAGCAGAAGGCGACTGGCTGGATCTCATTATCTGGACAACGGATCGAGAGGATTCCAGCAATGGCATAGTCGGAGGTGTCTGTTTCTACAATCAGCGGAGTGTCAGGGTCCCAGTGAGTAAGGATCAGGGCAGAAATGAAGGCTTCCTTGAGTTTCCGGAAGGTGGAATGGCAGTCATCACCAAAGGCCCATGGAACATCTTTACGAGTGAGTCTGGTCAAAGGAACAACAATATCAGAGTAGTTGGTGATGAAACACTGGTAGAAATTTGCAAACCCCAGGAAGGACTGGATGTCCTTGATCTTCTGAGGTTCCGGCCAATCTTGGATGGCCTTGACCTTCTCGGAGGACATTGTGAGGCCGGAGGGAGATAGGAGGTACCCGAGGTATTCGGTGGAGTCCATATGGAACTCATATTTCTCCAGCTTTGCATATAGTCCATGTTTCCGGAGTCTGCAGAGGACTTCGCGGACATGCTCTTTATGAGAGGACTTGTCTGCAGAGAAGATGAGGATATCGTCCAGATAGACGATAACACTGACATTGAGGAGATCTGCGAAGATGGTATTTACAAACCGCTGGAATGCCGTGGGGGTGTTTGTAAGTCCGAATGGCATTACAAGCCACTTGTAGGAGCCATAGCGCGTCTGGAAGGATGTTTTCCATTCATCTCCCTTGTGGATGCGGACTAGATGGTAGGCATGCTGGAGGTTGATTTTGGTATAGATCTGGGCTCGGCTTGGAGTGTCTATGAGATCAGAGATGCGGGGTAGCGGATAGTGGTCTTTCTTTGTGATCTTGTTCAGGCCTCTGAAGTTGACACAAAGGCAGAGTGACCCGTCCTTTTTGCAGACAAACAGGACCGGAGCGGCGTGAGTGGAGGAGGAAGGGCAGATAAAGCCCATAGCAAGACGTTCATCGAGGAATGTCCAGAGGGACTTGAGCTTGGACTGGGAGAGGGAGTAGGTGGTTCCCAAGGGAGGGGAGGCACCTTCTTCCAAATCGATCTTCAGATCGTGTTCTCAGTGTGGAGCAAGGATGGAGGCCTTGCTCTTGCTGAAAACATCTGTGAAATCATGGTACTCCGGAGGTATCCTGGAGAGATCGACGGGATCCAGAGTGGTGGAAGAGGTGCAGAGTTTGCTCTCATCAGGGCAGAGTTGCAGGCTGAATTGGATAGAACCTTCGAGGCGACATGCGAGCGCAAAAGCAGGCGCACTAATGATCACAATCGGAGGAGCCTGTTGATCAGAGAAACACGGTGTATCGGTGGGGGTAGGGTCAGCCGGAGGATGTGAGTCCGGAGGCTGCAGAGATGAGCTCGGGGGTGCTGGCACTTTGTGTTCAGGTGTACAGAATGATATACTGCTCGTAACCCAGTCAATCAACAGATTGTGGTGGGTGAGCCAGTTGTGTTCCAGAACAAGGGAACATGCAGAGTCCAGCAGAGTGACGTAGAAAGTTGTTGGAGTGATATCACCGGTTTCAAAGCAGACAGAGAGGTTTAGTGCTTGAGTGATGGTATGGTTGGACGTCCCGTCGAAGAGACAGAGTTGAAGTGGAGGGACAGGGTATGTTGAAAGTTTGTTTATTTTAATGAATGTAGTATCTATAAAACAATCGGAGGATCCGGAGTCTACAAGCGCAGAGAATGGGGGAATGGGATAGGAAGCGAGTGTAACAGAAGGCGTAAGTGACTTAGGGTCTGAGAGAGTGGACGCGTTGAGACGGATCTCCTTAGGTGCACGGTTGGGGTCAACGCAACCTCCTTCCCATGCAGAGTCACGGAGGTCATGGACTATTTTTTTGTCTCTGAGGAGACCTCCGGTTTAGTGTCCGGAGTTGTCGTTGCGGCACAACCTTTGGATGCCCTTGAGGTAGACTTGGGGCAATCCTTGGCTATGTGGCCTGAGGAGCCACAGAACATGCAGAGCTTGTTGTCAAAGTGCTGCTTGCATTCTTTGGAGGTGAGCTTTCTGTCCTTGCCTAACTTGGAGGTCAAGTTGGGTTTAGGGGCAGGGGAGTTGTTGGAGGTGTTGGCGCCCTTACCCTTGGACTCCTTGGACTCCTTGGAGGGGCTGGAGTGCATAGATGAGGAGGAGGGTTTGTCAGAGTTGGAGCTGGAGGGCTTCGTCTGCCGGCTGACTTCCAACTTGCACTCCCAATAGCGCACATCAATAGCCTGGGCAAGGTGTTGGAGTTCGGAGAGGGTAGGAGGCTACCCTATGCGAGATATCTCATCTTTAATGCAATCTGGGAGGCTGTTGTAAAAGTGGTGCTGGAGGGCACCTTCTCCATAACCCTGGACCTGCAAAGCAATCCAGTTAAACTTGACCACATACTTGTTGATGTGCTGGCTATCCTTCATCTCCAGATGGTCGAGCTGGTGTTCCACATCACTGACGGGGTCATGCAGTCAAAAGTTGGTCTGGAGTTCCAGGACGAACTCCTTGAAGTTGTCCATCCAGAGTGGACAGAGTGCAGGGTCTTCCATTAGGAGGAGGTCTGGTTTGAACCACTCCAAAGCCATGCCCTTCAGGTAGGATTGTGCAAATGTTACTTTGGCACGGTCCATCCTGAATGCCTTCAGGTGGTCTTGGAAGTTGAGTTCGCACTGGACCAGGAATACCTGGAGCTTGCAGGGGTCCATCCCGTCAAACTGGTCAGATTCCCAGACTTTAGTGCATGGGGATGAATCAGAGGAGGGACAGCGAGAAGAGCATGCCAGTCTGCGGATGGTATTTGCTAGCTGCACAAGCGTGTTGCGGGGGATCTGCTTGTTCTTGGAGTCGGAGGGGTAGAGGTCCTCTTCAGGATAGTCAGGGTCATCATTGGAGGGATTGCCTCTGGGACTGTCTGACCCATCCGGAGGGCCGCCTTTGTTGGATGGTGTGTGGACAGAGGGCTCTTTTGAGCAATGAGTTTGTTGGGAGTGACAACTAGGTTGGGTGGTCTTGTTGTCATCGTCTTGGAGTTCGACGATGCATGCTCCCGGGGTCGGAGATGGTGGGGGTGAGTGCGCCTGCAAGGCAGAGGAAGCTGGAATATGGCGCGCAGAGAAACTCCGGAATTGGTCCACGAGTTCAGGACCTTGGGGACCACTTCCGAAAGTGCTTAGGGGGTTGTATCTAGGAGATGGGACAGGAGGTGCTGAGCCAAGTGCGCGAGTGCACGACCTAGTAGCACGAGTAGCCATAGTGTTAGAATGTGAATGGACTTTTGACAAGTGTTGAGTCGAATATACTGTTAAGAACATTCTCTTCTCCGGGGCTAACTCCGGAACTCCGGAGTTATGCTTGACAGGCGGGACTTGGCTTCACCGTATGTGGTGTGCCCTTGTCAGTCCTTGTCCCGGATTTGTGGAGTGGAGGTCGGAGGTCGAGAGGATCACAAGTGATCCTTAGGACGAGAGTAAAGACTTAGAAGGTTATCTTCTAAGTCAAGCGGAGTAGACCATCAAGGTCCGGTTGGAGGTCAGGAGGAGAATCTAAGATGATATTCAACTAAGGTCTATGGAGTTATTCTACAGGGTTTATATACTAGAGTCTGGAACCTGGTTACTTGCGCACTTGCTAAAGCTAAGTAAGAGGCAGAGACAGAGTAAGGGGAAAACCGGAGCTGTGCTCCTAAGGGAGCACAGGATCGGAGGTATCTATGAGGCGGGAAATGTACAGGTAAAAGGTACCTAAAGTATTACTACGAGGTATGTGAACTCCAGATGTCCGAAGACCCAGAGTTGATGTGAGAGGTCGGGGTGTAAGCAGAGAAGTCTGGAGTTGGACCTAGCTGATTTCTCAGGATATGACAACTGCCCGAAGAACATGACTGTGGGTTCAAAACTTCCATGGTGGCAGACGAATGCTCCTTTCCATTCATCACCCTCTCTAACCCTTATGTTATTGTACCCCCATCGGAGATCAATCTTGGTAAACCAGGTGGAGCCTTTTACCTTGTCTACTAGCTGGGAAATCAATGGGAGGGGGTAATTGTTCTTTACTGTCCACTCGTTGAGGTAACAGTAGTCTTGTACCATACACTTTTTGCCATCTTTTTTTGGCACGAAGAAGACAGGTGATGTTTATGGGGATTTAGAGGGTCGGATGTACCCTTTTCGTAATTGCTCGTCCACAAATTTGGATACTTCCCTCTGCTCCTCTACTGACAACGGGAATACTCTTCCTTTTTTGGGCACAAACCCTTCTTTGAGGTTGATGGCATGATCCCAGGGCTTCCTTGAAGGGAGGCATTTGAAGACTTTCTTTAAAAAGACCTCTAGAAATTCATGGTATTCCTTAGGTATTTGCTCTTCCAGGGGAAGGTCTGCTGTCAGTTGTTTTTTCTCCAATGCTTTTATTTTGGTGTAGGCGTAGGGCACATTACTTAATTCCTGCTCCTCAAGGGTCCATAAAAACGTAGGCCTTTCGGAGAGAAGGTAGCATGTTTTGGGGCATCTGGTCATTTTTACCATGCCTGTACTCCAGTCAA
>JBBPNQ010000419.1:0-17474 GCA_038090975.1 Boletellus pseudochrysenteroides
TCCAAGACGATGCGAACCCGACCGAGAGTGGACTCTGCCTCGCCGACCGACGTCGTCTGAGAGTGTCTGACATCACCGCGTTAACCCGACCGCACGGTGGACTTGCGTTTCTCTCCGCGTGCCAAACAGCCAAAGGTGACGAGACGCTCTCTGACGAGGCCATCCATATCGCGGCAGGAATGTTGTTTGCGGGGTATGGAGGGGTCGTCGGTACGATATGGTCGATCAGCGACAAGCTTGCGCCGGATGTGGCCAAGGATGTTTACGAGCGATTATTTCGGAACGGTAGGACGCCGGATTATAGGGAGGCCGCACGTGCACTGCACGACGCCGTCCAACGCCTCCGAGACGGTGGCACGAGGTTCGGGGATTGGCTTCCGTTCATCCACGTGGGTCTCTGAACATTGGGCTGTTTTGTGCAAAATCTGTGTAGCAGATGTGTCTTTTGCCGTCTCGTATGCCAGCCATATGCTTGTTCCATATCAACTAGTAGTATACGCTGCATCGTATTATAATACAGTCTCGGCGCTAATAGCTTCTAGTCGCGAGATCATCGATCAGGTGCTTTTCGATGTCACTGGATGCGACCTTCGACAGATGACGGTCCACACAAAGATGTTAGACGTGATCCGCGTAATGGAAACTACACCGTATTCCGACCAGAGCAGGGGCGTGATATCGGGTTCAGAAGCAATGCAACCTGCTGCGAAGAAAATGTCAGAGCGCCCCGACATGATGCATTGATGGCGGCCCAGTCAGTGATGGTGCGCGAGTTCGGGTTCTTTGGTCCAGGCGGGACCGGTACCCACTGCTTCCCGGATATGGTGTATCCCTCCGGTAGATGATCGTATGTCCTCGTCAACTTCATGGCCGAGTCGTAGCTCCTCTCGAGACTCGCTTGCTTCCCGCATTCTTTGGTATGATGAATCCACCGATGAATGTGATATGCGACTGGTCCCGTTGCATGGTGGTACGTTGGGATGCGGCCCGGTGTGGTTGTGCGTTAGATAGGCCGGTAATAACTCTGGCGTCTTTGTTGGTTCGATGGTCACTGGTACATTCCGACCGATAATGCTTAGTAATCTGTTGGCACAACACTCGGAGATATCATGAGTTTCGCAAACTTTCTGCTGGGTGCAAAGCCTTCTGGCAAGAGGAGGGTCATAGATACCGAACTTGATGCCATTTTTCGCTCCCAAGTATGTCGCGTTCAACATCCCATCTGTTCTCCTGATCACTTCACATTAGACGGCCGAGGACCATCCAGGGCCCACCTCGCACGACCACCCTACTGCAGAGAAAAAGAAGCACAGATCCAGTGCGCACGCTGACGAGCCAGATAGAAAACGCTCCAAGTCTTCACTCTCGCCGGTCGTTTCCTCGCCTCGGAAGGCGAAGAAAAATGGGGAAAAGCGGGTCAGGATTGTCTCAGAACCTGGGACCCCTGATGCAGAGAAGCCAGAAAGCTCAAACAGTGTTGCTATGCATGGGTCTGACCCGGAAAGCCTGGACGAAGACGGAGACCAGCCGCCTACATTGATACATGAAACCCTTCAAAAGGACAAACTGAGCAAGCCGGCGAACAGAAGGGCAAAGTATGCGCCGCCAGACGAAACAAAAGAGAAACGGGATGCGCGCACGATATTCATCGGCAATCTGATTCCCGACGTAGCAGCAAAGCGCGTAAGTGAGAATGGATTTTGCAGGCATTTGCACTGATGACACCCCGGCAGCCCTTACAAAAACAACTACATCGGCATATACTCGCTTTCGTCCCAACAGCGAAGATTGAATCCACCCGCTTCCGTTCAGTCGCATTCAACACGCCTACGTCGAAACTCTCGGAAGCGAGCGATGAAGTAAAAAGGCACAAGCAACCTCGCCAGCACGAACGAGACCGCGCTTCCTTGTGGCGCGATACTAACTCTGCTGGCGAGTCCAAGACAGACGAGAAGAAATTTCTCACCCCCAGTCAAAAGAAGAAGATCGCATTTATTAACAGAGATATCCACTCGGACGCCGATTCTGTGCACGCCTACATTGTCTTTGCCTACCCACTACCCCACTCGAGACCGGCTAACTTGCCTCCTCTACAACCAGTTATGGATCCTTTCGAAGCCGCGCGCCTGGCGGTCGAAATGTGTAACGGCAGTATGTTTCTAAATCGCATGCTTCGAGTCGATATTATCGTAAAACGGTCAACATTGCAAAGCCCATCCAACAATGCACTGCTGAATTCAGCCATTGGAGATCCTAAACTGAGCATTTTCGTCGGAAACCTCGATTTTGCAAGCAAGGAAGAGGATCTACGGGTATTATTCGAAGGGATCGTTAGCGCGGAACGAGGGCCTCCAGACACTGAGGAATTGCAAGATGGGAACAAGCTAAAGTGTTGGGTGACTCGAGTACGCATGATTCGGGACAAGGACACTCAACTGGGGAAGGGCTTTGCCTACGTGCAATTTTCGGTTCGTATACTTTCGCTTTGATTTGAATACAAACAGTTTATTGAAAGAGAAGTCTTTAGGATCGGACTTGTGTCGATGAAATTCTCGCACTCGGACCAGAAAAACTCAAATTTGCCAAACGGAAGCTACGCGTCCAACGATGTAAGTCAGTTTCGAATGCCTCTTCTGGCAAAAGTGCCCCCCCATCCAAAGCGGCACAAGCACCCTACCGAGTTCCTGTACCACCTGTTCCGAAGGGCAACCCATCTCTTGGCGAGAAACTGGTCAAGCTGAGCAAGGAAGAACGCAAACGCGTCAAAGCTGCGGATGCCGACCGTGTAGCTCGGAGAATGGCCAAGAAAAAGGCCAGGATGGCACTAGCCAAACAAGGCGTACCCCTACAGAGCAAACAACGGGAGAGGGTACGCAAGACCGGCGCTGCCAAAAAGCTTGGTGACGAACCTCCAAAGAAAGCAAAAAAGGGGAGGATTCGGAGCGAGAAAAGTATCGCAAAGAGGAATACAAAAAAGTAGTTTTACAACTTTTTGTTTGTTTTCAGAGTTGTTCCGGAGACAAACTCTCGAAAAGGACGGGGATCTCGTGTGAACAAGTTGAACCAGGCAGATACTATGTCATGGCCCGGTATTGCCCCGGTGGGCATTCGGGGAAAAGAGCAAGCCAATGTACGGCAACTGTTGGGGGAGTTTACGTAGCGGGGGGCGGTCGTGTGCCTTGTTCGCTATTCTTTCGTAGTGACTACTACTATGCTTCTCAGCGGGCTCGGTCTGCTGTCGCTGGTCGCTCTCACTCACGCGACGGCGCAGTCAGTTTTGGGCTTGAGGCAATCCACCGCAAAGACCACTGCCCAATCCGTGTATGCTGTATCGTATGACGATGGGTTGCTCACACCAGTTGAACACCTGAGCGGTCTCTCGGTCGACAGCTTCGTCATCCTCGGCCACCCGTACTTCCCAAACCACAGCGTCAGGATAAAGAAATCGGACTTTTGTGATGGAACTGTAAAGTATGTGGTCATCTATTCCGCTCATTTCTAACCTGCTCGAAGCTTACGTGCAGTCTACTAGTGCTTACACGGGTTACATTGACATCGGGGCTCGACACATCTTCTTCTACTTCTTTGAGAGTCGCAATGATCCTGCGACGGACGACGTCATTTTCTGGACAAACGGCGGTAGGCCCAGGTCCTCGATGCACAGCACCACGTCACGTAACAAGTAAAACAGGCCCAGGTTGCTCTTCTAGTCTGGGTCTCTTTATGGAACTTGGTCCATGTAGGGCGCTTTCCGGAAACGGCACAACCTATCACCCCGAATCATGGAACACCAATGCAAACATTTTCTTCGTTGATCAGCCCGTCGGTGTTGGCTTTTCGTATGCCGATTACGGCGAAACCGTGGTATGTAGCATGTTTGGTTGACACGGATGTCCTGTATGTCTAACTACCCAACAGAGTACGACTGAAGAGGCTGCCAAAGACATTGCCGCTTTCGTAGCTATATTCTTCGAGAACTTTAGCCAGTTCAAGGGCCGCGCTTTCCATATGGCGGGCGAATCGTACGGTGTAAGTCCACACAAACTATGCTCCCGAGAGAACCAAGCGAGATGTTTTGTCAGGGTCGTTACATCCCTGTCTTTGCAGCCGAAGTGTACGATCAGAACACCAAGCTGGTGGCGGCTGGATTGACACCCATTAATCTGCAGTCCGTCATGATCGGTATGTCGACGTCACACCCAAGTACTGTACCACTGACCAACGCTTATGGTCAGGAAACGGCATAACCGATTATTTCACCCTGACTCCGTCATACATTGACATGCAGTGCACGTCTGCTTCCGTGTTTCCGATTGCGAGCATTAGGTGAGTGCAGCAATATCTTACACAAGAACTACGGACAAGAATTATACAGTTCGTGCGTGCGGATGAAGCAAGCTGTGAGTGACCTTGGACTTGTAAAAATCACGGTCGTTGATGGTAGGTATAGCTGCCTCGGTGCCAGAAATGGACCCTCGAGTCGTGTATCGACCAATACGATGCGTTGAGTTGCGGCGCAGCCCGCGCCTTTTGTGACAAGGAACTTTCCGATCCGATTTTTGCTACCGGTATACCCAGTGAAATCTGGAACGAGATGAATATTCCTGACGAATGACCTTAGGGATAAATCCATATGACATCAGCAAGAAATGCGAGGGTGACCCCGAGAGCCTTTGCTACCCTGTTACGAAGTAAGGCGTTATGTTGTCTGCCTGATGCCCTGTCGTGACCAGGTTTTAGAAACATACGGAAATACCTTGACCTTCCTTCTACTCGTGCACTGCTGGGTGTGGACCCATCCATCACCTCAAACTTTAGCTCCTGCAGTGATCCTGTTGGGACTGCATTTGTCGGAACTCAGGACGAATACCATCAGACGTATACCCATATTTCTCTACTGCTCGAGCGTGGTGTCCGCGCACTCATCTACGTTGGAACATACGATTGGATCTGCAACTGGATCGGCAACGAGCGTTGGACGCTCGAGATGCCTTGGACTGGACAGGATGCGTTTGCAAACCAGCCGCTGAGAGAATGGTTGATCGATGGACAGGTCATCGGTAAGACGAGGAGTGCTCGTGGTTTGACGTTTGCTACCGTCGATGGAGCTGGTCATATGGTGGGTGCATCGCCTGTTTGTTGGGACGTACTGCTGACGCGAGGTTAGGTTCCGTATGATAAACCCAAGGAGGCACTGGTTCTTGCACAGAGGTGGCTGGCTAAGCAAGAGCTTTGAGCCCTGACAATGTATGCCATGCCATGGCCCCGTGTTACATTCAAGTATATAAAATTCTCTATAGAGTAGATCGAGGGCGAGAGTACGCTAGTCGGTCGCAAGCGTTCAACTGCCGTCAACCCGAAGTCTCGGTGGCTGAAATGTGTCATATCTAAAAGTCGTGCCGGTGCCCAGCGAGGCAAATGGCTACCTTTTTTTTGTTACTCTAACATTTAGTTAACTCATGATTGTGTACCAGGTACAGCGTATGCACCGTCTCAAGGCATGGGTGAGTGGTGTTCACTGTCGTCCCCGTCACGGATGTCGTGCTTGCCACGTTGATTTGTATCGTAATCATCTTTTCGCGATACTCGATAAAGAGGCGACTCTATCGTTGGCCCAATCTGCCGACCAACTAGATGACCTTACTACCTATGCCACCCGACAAAAAGAGTTGTTGTTAGATCTCTGGCACCAATCAAAAGTTTCAACACCCCACACGCTGTAACTTGAAGCATCCATAATCTGCTTAATCTCTATTTCCGCTTCCAATATTGTCGCGGCTAGCAACCGATGGACGTAGAACGGCAACGTTGGCAAGAGAAGCCACCCGCGCTCGGTACCCCAGCATCCCCGGCAACGGGAGGCGAGCTGGCGTGTTTCTCCGTCTTCTTCCTCCGAAATGCATCTTTCTTCACTTGGTCTGCTGCCGCTGGTCGTTCTTAGTCACGCGTCGATCGTTGCAGACGGTTCTAGGCTTGAAACAGCAAACTGCAGATTCTTGTCTCCGATCTGCGTATGCTCCACTATTCGACGACAGATTACTCACACCAGTTGAGGACCTGAGTGCTCTCTCATTCGTTCTTCCCGGATCACAGTGTCAGGATAAAACAGACCGTTTTCGA
This sequence comes from Boletellus pseudochrysenteroides, assembly GCA_038090975.1. Classification (NCBI taxonomy): domain Eukaryota; kingdom Fungi; phylum Basidiomycota; class Agaricomycetes; order Boletales; family Boletaceae; genus Boletellus; species Boletellus pseudochrysenteroides. The sequence continues at coordinate 6,121 of JBBPNQ010000419.1, forward strand.
ATGCGAACCGCATTCAGAGTGAGTCCACTTCTTTATTTGTCATCTTCCAACCTTGCGCGTTGTATAGAGCTTACACAGGTTACATTAACTTCAAAGCGAGACACCTTTTCTTCTATTTCTTTGAGAGCCGCATCGATCCTGAAATGGATGACGTTATTTTCTGGACTAATGGTGGTAAGTCTCAGTAGTTGAAGGCGCCTAAGATGTATAACGCTTTGGACGTAGGTCCAGGATGCGCTTCTAGTATGGGTCTCTTCGTGGAAAACGGTCCGTGTAAACTTCTTCGACCGGACGGCCCGATCTACAACCCGTATTCGTGGACTACTAACGCAAGTGTGTTCTACGTCGACCAGCCTATCGGTGTTGGCTTTTCGTATGCCGAGTACGGTCAAACCGTGGTATGTAGCATATTCGATCGAAACGAGCATTCTGCGTATCTGACCACTTGACAGAGCACGACGGAAGAGGCTGCCAACGACATTGCCGCTTTCATAGCCATCTTCTTTGAGGACTTTGGCCAGTTCAAGGGGCGCGCTTTACATATGGCAGGTGGGTCATATGCTGTAAGCCATGGTTACGTAGATCAGTTTTCGGGGAGGAGCCAGGGCCATTACCTCCCTATTTTCGCAGCCAGAGTCTACGACCAGAATGCTGCCCTGGCCGCGGCGGGGCGAACAGGCGTTAATTTGCTAGGTTGGGGTTTCATCTTCGGTATGATTGACCAATGTTTGTGGTCAGGAAATGGTCTAGTTGATTACTTCACCTTGACTCCATCATACATCGACGTCCAGTGTACGGCCGCTTCCATTTCGCCCCCGATTTCGAACATCAGGTGAGCCGTGTGCACGCTTGTATGGGCCATGCGCGTTGAAGCATCTAAAAGTACATGCGTAGCGATGAAGCAAGCTGTGAGAGCCATCGTCCTTATAGAGTTATGCTGACTGACGTTTGGCGTAGCTGCCTCTGCCGGAAATGGACTCGAGTCGTGTATCTACCAATTTGATGCCTTGCGTTGTGATGCAGCACGCGATTTCTGTGACAGCAACCTTGCTCAACCGTTTGAAGAATCTGGTACGCCCAGCCAAATCACGGGCCGCGCTGCCAGATTTGCTGGTCGTTGATTACTAGGGCTGAACCCATACGACATCACTAAGAAGTGCGAGGGTGACCCCTCCGTCCACTGCTACCCCGTCGTGTAGTAAGGAACTGGCACGCTTGTCTACCACGGGATTGTGATGACCACGTTTTCAGATACGTGATCGACAACCTTTCCAACACAACCGTCTGCAAGCAGCTTGGTGTGAGCCCAGACGTCCACGCGGGTTTCCAGGTTTGCACCGACGATATTTTCTCTGTGTTTGCCGCGACGTTGGACGAATATCACGAAACGTATACCCATGTCGCTCAACTCCTGGAGCGCGGTGTACGCGTGCTAGTCTACGTTGGAACGTACGACCGGACCTGCAACGGGACCAACAATGAGCATTGGACATTCAAGATGCCCTGGACTGGACAAGAGACATTCGTGAATCAGCCGTCGAGAGATTAGGAGATTGATGGGCAGGTCGTTGGTAAGGCGAGGAGTGCAAACGGACTGACCTATGCTACGGTCGCTGAAGCTGGACATATGGCGGGTTCGTCATGTTGAGTCGGGAAGTACCAGTACTGACGAAGGGTTAGATTCCGTTTGATAAGCCCAAGGAAGCACTGGTGCTCATACAAAAGTGGCTGGCGAACCAACCACTTTGAAACCCATTACCACGCCGTGTGTGCACGTCTCGCGAACGAGCCTATAGCATCGTGCGGAACATTGAGCTTGAAACATGGAATCCGTTGAAATGGAAGCGTCACATTATCTATCCGTGCGCTGATGTGCGTGAAAAAGGATATGGTCCCCGGAAGCAATGACCCTAAGCAAGGAAATATGGATCATCCGGTCGACGATTAAAGTGACCAGATACGCCTATAAATTAAGTGCGTTCTGTGTGATTCGGATGATGCCCAGATCAATCCAGGCGATACTGGTCGACAATGCGTAGACATTGAGGTCGAGTGGTGCCTATTTGCCCTTGAACGCGATCGCCCGACGAAATAAAAAAACACTTGCGATATCCTAAGGCGGAGTTACCGCGGTCGAGGAAAACGAGCTCTACCAATTGATTATGTGGAATCCTGTTATGTTAGAGGCCGCCACACTCCCCAAAAACTTGACTTGGAATACATACCGAGACAGTGAGGCAGTGCAGTCAGGGCTTTAGATTTCTGGAAGAGCCGGGAGGCGATTTAGTTACCTATCATCGTCCTCTACTCAGGTGAGTCTTCGCAAATAGATGGGTTGCCCTGGCTGCCGAGCGCGGAGACTCGGTGGACCACATGTTGTAAAACCCTAGACAACCCAATGAAATGTCGAAGTTTACACGCATTGGACATGCATGGACCTTCCGAGGGTTGAATGCAAAAAAAAAAAAAAGAAAAAAGTGCCAGCCCGATTTAGTAAACCAGAGCCGTAATGATATCTGCTGCGGATCATGATTTCATCAACGCGATAGACGAAGACTTGAAAGATATCGGGATCAACCCACTGAGATAGACTCTCTCAGCTCCCGCAGAGATTCATCTGGGACGTATCAGCCTTACATCGGTGTTTGGATCCCGGGATGTGAGCTATGGGACGAGGAGACTTGAAGGAATGCGTGGGGATAGTCTGGGCGTTCGGCGTGTGAGACTCAACTTGAAGTCAGACTTGGTGTTATCGCGCCAAGCCGGCCTTTGAGTGCCTGTCCGACTAGGCACCCAAAAGCAAAACCAATGGGACGTAAACGTCTGCGTAATTATGTAGCGCGGCCGTTGCACGTTTCATACGCGGTGGGGATAGAGGCTCGCCCTTTGAGGAGGAGCCCGAGGCGCGGGAGGCCACAGGGCATAACTTGGACGTCCGTGACGAGCATTTGCGGGTATATGAATGTCCCGGAGCACCACAAGTGAGTAGGCAGAGCAGCGGGAACGCCGTTCTCCTGCGAATGCATAACTCCGCAGAAAGGCGAGGGTGGAACGTGTACCGGTAATCCCGAATATGACGGGGGACCGCCCTCCCGTTTACTATAAAATGGGGTCCGTCAACTTGCTGTCCACTTGTTCCTCCCCGGCGCGTTGACGTAATTATCGGGCACTTGTCTCTCTCACCACCACCGTCGGCACCGCTCCCAGCAATTCGTCCACGACGGTCACGACTCACGCTTTAGCACACCACTCCTGCTCACCGGGTCAATGTCATGGTATTTCACCCGGTAGGCCCTCACTGCCTCTTTGTCACCACACTCGCTCATCCTCGGTTAGCTTAGTCCAACGATCCCCCACATCGCGTATGCATGTTTGGGTGGTTTTGTTGTACTGGTCAGTTCAACACGTCTCCTTTCAGTTCGACCCTAATAATTCCGCTCTTTGCATCTAGTTTGGCATGTTCTCGCTCTTCATTCGTGAAAAGGTCAGTCTTGACCGAATCACCTCCACTCGGACGCTTATCGCCACTCCAGCTGTACATAGGGGAAGCCTGTTGGGCCTTTCTCTTCGGCGTCATTATAGGCGAGTGTATTCTCCCTCATGCGTCCAATGCTGCTCTGACCGGTTGCCGTCCAACCCAGGGCCCTATGGTGCTGGAGTGTTCGATCCCCGCAGTTGGGCTAACGGTAACGAGGATATATCGAACACCATCACGCTCGAGTTTACCCGTGTCGTTCTTGCTGTCGGTGTCTTTGCTATCGGCGTCGAGCTTCCAAAAGCCTACGTCGCTCGGCATTGGAAGAGCCTTTTCTTCCTGCTCGTACCTGTGATGACTTGGGTGTGTCGCATTCATCTCGGCCCTCGTTTCACCTTTCTGAACACCATGATAGGGGTGGTTTGTATCCGCCGGCTTAATATACGCCTTCATTCCGGGACTCGACTTCCTTCCTAGTCTTGCCGTTGGTGCATGTCTAACCCCTACGGATCCCATCCTCGCTGCAGCCGTTGTTGGAGGAAAGTACGCAGACAAGCACGTGCCTGCGCATATCCGTCATCTGCTGTCCGCAGAGAGTGGATGCAATGATGGCGCAGCTTATCCCTTCCTCTTCCTTGCCCTTTACCTCATCTTGGATTCTACCCCTGGCGGTGCGATTAGAGACTGGGTTTTGATTCTCTGGCTTTGTCAGTCCTCTTCTTCATCTCCGGATAGATGCTCACGAAACCGTGCAGACGAGATCATATTTAGCGTGGTCTTTGGATCCGCCTTGGGCTTCGGATTTCGATACCTCATGAAGTTCTGCGAACGTAATGACCTGATTGATCGTCAGTCGTACGTTGCGCAGTACGTCTCACTCGCGTTTCTTACCATCGGCATCATGACTATACTTGGCTCCGACGATCTCCTCGCTGCCTTTTGCTGCGGGACAGCATTTGCATGGGACGGTTTCTTCAACCGACAGACGGAGGAAGCAGTGTTCAGTTCAGTCATTGATCTGCTGTTCAACGTTGCTTCGTTCGTGTACGTAGGTGCATGGATGCCATTTGATAGTTTCAGCAACGAGACCTTGACACTAAGCGTCGGTCGTCTTATCCCCACCGCAATACTCATCTTGATATTCAAGCGACTTCCTATCATGGTTGCCTTGTACAAATTCATACCCGACGTGAAGACTTTTCGGGAAGCTCTTTTTAGCGGTCATTTTGGACCGGTAGGTATCGGTGGGTCGAACTTGCATCATAGCTGTCTCTGGATCACGCTGACTCGCATTCAGGGGCCGTGTACATTTCTACGTTTGCTGTTGGCTACCTCCCCAAGCCCTCCAACCCTCCAGCCAACCAAACGGAGTTCCTCGCATCCTCGATGCAGCCCATCGTTGCATTCATCGTGCTCTGCAGTGTTGCAATACACGGATTATCCATTCCGTTCTTCTCCCTCGGACGTCGTGTCCACTCTGTTTCTTCGCGAACGTGGTCCCGTCATGCATCTGGCCCTGATTGGGCCACTCTCACGCGACATATTACCCGTGCTGAGGATGTCGTCATTAATCGGGATCATGACGTAAACGCCATGGAGAATGGTCGCGCTGGACTCGCAGAGGAAGAAAAAACAATCATGGAGAGCAGACGCACAAGCACCGATGTCAAGGAAAATATGCTGATGGGTGACGATACGACGAAGGGACAAACGCCTCCCGACGGAACTCTGACCTTGATGGAGTGGAAAGAGGGTTCGGATATAGTCGTCGAGAAGCGTGCAGGACCCGGTGAAGAGGTGGGTGTGGGCTGGGTTTCGAATGATGTGCGTGCTGATGGTTTTATGCGAGGTTGACGTCGACACGATTCGTCACGCAAATACGCGGGAGGGTTCTGCCCTCATTGGAAATCCGTTTCGAATACCCCGTTGTTACGTTCATCCCACTCAGGCTTCCGAAGGCACTGCAAACAATGCAGGGGAGGGCGTCGAACCCGATGGCTCCCTTTCTGGAGTTGAACACAAAAAGGAATCTCCTATCTCTGAGGCATCGATTGAAGAAGCCGCTACCTGGGCGCATGCAGACGGCGAGCTAAATGACGAAGAAGACTGGGCTTCAGAAGACAGCAGGGACAGTACGATCTCTAGTTCTTCCGCGGTGCCCGAGCGGAAAAAGCGCGTCAGATTGAGCAAGGGCAAGGCCGTGGTAAAGCCCGCCAGCGCTGGGATGATCAAGAAAGGTCGCCGGCGATCGTACGGGAGCGAGCAGGGTCGTTCTTCTCCCCAGCCGTCCTCAGACACGACACCCACACTGCCCTCCGTGGCAAACGAGCCTGGACGAACACAGGATAGACCCGAGGACGTTGACCGGCGTGGCAGGAGCATACGTCTCGAGCGTAGGAGCAGCGGTATCTCGCCCCGTTCCTCCATCCCGCATCGACGGCTTGAATCGCTCAGACTGGTTCAACATTCTCGTGACGCGTCTCCTTCACGTTCTATCCGGTTTGCAGATGAACCTCGATCCGGCACAAGCACGCCACGCAATAGCGTGTTACAAAATGAAAACCCGTCGTCAGTTAGTCAGGTGGGCGACTCCCCCGTGGATGAAGACGAGTCTGCAAAAGGGAGAGTTACCTTTGAGCTTTCCGCCAAGCACTGATCTGTTTATTTCATCCTTTTTGTCGAGAAACTCGTCCTTGTTATCCGCATGTCATGTTAAACCTCCCAAACATCATTTCCCCATTATCCCATGAATTTGGCGCTCACGCCCCTAACGGCCCGCCAACTGTTTCCATAGTGTTCCCTGCACTCAGCGAAAAGAATATATTTTTCTGTTGGCATTACGGATATCGTCGACTACTACTCCTACATAGCCCTCAATTCCATGACGCTTGCTCTCCCCATGTCTTTGTAACTCTTGACTTGAATGGGTGTCGACCTCCGTCGGCACACGCTCGGGAGTAATGGTGAATTTCTTTGCCGAATTTGATGAGCTAAATTAGGGTGGTGGTGTGAAAGGGTTAGAGAGAGCTTCCATCCATGACAGTTGGTCTAGGATGGGATTGGCCTAGCCCTCAAGGGAACTGCCCTTACTCTTTCTGTACTTGATGGTGGTGTTGATAAGATGTGTGTAGTATTTAGACTATTTGGCTGCAGCCAGGATTAAGGGAAGGTTGGTGGTCATGTCCTGCTCAGTTCTTGTCATGCAACAAGTCCTCAGGTAAATGAAAATCTGGATGTGCTTGTGCTCATAGACTCATCAATCACTGCTTCACAGCAGCAGTGTGGTGGATTGTGATAGACAGGGGCATGCTCATACTCAAAGTTGCCAGTGTCTGTCTGAGGTAATTGAGGGAGGTGGTCATGATGAGAGATGCTGGATGTAGGGACTGTTGTGGGTGAATCCATAGGTGTCTGGGCTCACACCCACACCCAAAAAACCCAACCCATGAGTCCTTTAGTTGGTTGGTGCTTATTATGTGCGTCGTGCTATCACTCCTGGACTGGCATGCCCCCTTGCTGTCACTGCTGCCATTTTTTGGAAGATAACCTGAATGGGAAGGGACAGAGGAAAAGTGCTCAGATGGGAATGCTCACCTGGGTTGATGAACACAGCAGTAAGATCAAGTGATGTGAAGCTCTGAGAGATCTCAGGTAGAATCAATCAGAGGATAACTTGTTAGATTAGATGATCACTAACTGATCATCTTTTATATGTAAGGATGGTGTTTGTATCTATGTATGAAAGTGTTCATAGATAGAAATATTCTAGAAGATTCCAAATAGTTCCATTGTTTTAACCAATAGCATATAGAACTCTAAGTATGATGTAATATGTTATCACTATGACCAATGTGAATAGTGTCAGCACAAGTCTAGACTAAAGGTCTAGATCAGATCAGATAAAATAATATCAAGAATAATCTAATCTGATAGGGATTAATATAGATATGATATCTATATTTTCAACACCATTACCCATCCATTTATGCCCCTTACACTCCTCTCCCTCACCTCTTACCCTCACCCCTGGTATGCAGTGACAATAGTAAAACCTACAGGACACTAAGGGCATCCATACAGCTTTCTCTTTTTAATGGTAGACATTACAGATATGATTTTTTCTTCTTTTCTATCTTAAACTCACCACAATTGAGTTTTCTTGCATCTTGATAGGGCTGATCAAGTCTTGTCATCATGTAACTATCTCACCATGATCTTTTTTACCCTTTGTAGCTTACCACTAACTTCAATCTCTCATTTTCTTGCTTCTTCTATTGTATGTGATGCCACTATGATCTAATGCATCACAAATGCATTGCACCTCAGTTCATCTCATCAGACAACTAAGACCTTTGTCACAGTTTTATAGGTTATGAGCCCTGCACTCTAACTCAGCTCAAGCACATAAAAAAGGAATCAAGGGCAAAGCACTGCATCACCTCCCATAGAACTCAGCAAAGATCTATGGTACAAAGTTGTTTCTGCAGAATATCAAATGAATGTCATGGGAAAGTTTGACAGAGTTCCTGAACTAGTCAGGACAGAAAGCTATTGTAAGCAACCGCTAATCCTGTACAGGACTAGGGCCACCGACAAAGACTTGTGAGGGGAGTGAAACAAGGACTAGGGGAATTCCCACAAGAACTTGACTAGAGTTCTTGGGGCGATGGGATTCAAGATTATATATGATACATGTGTTTGTACATATTGACTACGTGGTCCGTGCGCGTGTAGGCTAGAACGTTCTAGACTATAGCGGAGATTAATGAGGCTGTCCATGGCTATGCGTAATGGAAGAGAAGGAACGGAGATTAAAAGAATGAGGTGTGATGTCATAATGACGTCATAGGCCTAGACCAGGTCACGTGACCAGTCATGTGATAGTCGTCGAAAAGTGTCTAAGTCCAAAAGATTAGATAGATGCTTGATAAGGTGTCCGCGAAGGTTACGATAGGGGCTTGTAGGAGTGTGTTCGTAACAGCTATTATGAGTGGTGACAACAGACTGAGAATCTTTTGCTAGAAGATGGCATCTACAACCATGTCAATAGTGGCATTGATTCAAATGAGTGGGTGATCTACATACCATACATGCCTACACCCCATTTCCTGGGATCTCCAGCCACTCTTGAGAGTAAACAAATGATTGAATAGAGCAAAAACAATGGAATCACAAAGTCAATTATTTTGTGCAAAGTCAACTTGATAGTGATGTCACTCATCCCTGCCAACATTACCATCACTGTGTGATAAGTCTGGCAGACCTTGTTGAATCTCTATGAGCAAAATGACATCTTATTATAGTTTTCCATTTATAATTAAATCAGCATCCTCTGCATGAAAGAAGTGTCTGACACAGAAAAGTATGTCACAGCATACACAGCAGCAAATAAATGGCTTGCTAGAATGAGAATGTTATCTTCACATTTAGATGCTATCTATGCACTTCTGTATAGAATGCCCTCCACTGGGCTGTGGCTGATGATATGCAAAACAATAGATATCAAGATTCAATGAAACAACCAGCAACTCCTTGTTGCCCAGTGTGCTCAGCCCTTCACACCAGCCATGCCCACTCATGATCCATGTGGATCACCCATACCCATGACAGACCCTAGTTTGATGAGGAACTTGAAGCAAAGGAGTGTGCAAGCTGAATAATAATTCACAAAATTGTCATCATGCTTGGCTATACATTGCTTGTCCACAACCATCACTCATCACCCTCAGAAATAGCCAGCAGCCACTAGGCTGAAGTGGTACAATGCTATTGGCTGGTCAGTGTGAGTTTGACATCAGACCTAGTATCCTGGATCCAAGGAAAATCAGATACACTTGCCCACTCTAAAAGAACACCATACACTGACAAGCAAGCCAGAACTGCAGTCCTGGATAGCCTATCCCTGTGCAGCACTACTCTCATGACATGGGCATGGCTGGTTGAATCCTGAACCAACTGGCCTCCACAACATTCAGGCATATTTATGGCAAATCCAGATATAACTATTACACAAGAACCATATTGAATATCCCATAATATCTAGCCTATAATAGGATAGTCATTCCATCAGGGCTTTCCTGAACATGTGCCTTCTCTTCTTGACTGCTGCTAGTCAGATAGGCCTAGTAAGCCACAGTGGTGTTTTGTACTAGGGCCTGGAGTAAGACTGATATAACACTTTGCATATGTCACAACATCTTTTGACTTCTTCTATGCATGCAGTGCACTCATTTACTCCCTGGTTCTAAGCCATGACTGTTGAAGTATCATGGTTATCATAAGCAGGAAGTTCTACTGCCTCATCATGAGCAAGCCAGTTGTTTTCAGGATTTTGCAGTCAGTGATGTTGGGGGCCTATATAGAGAAAGTGAAATGGTACAGTAGCTTTGACCATGAATTTTATCATATATAATCAACTTCCTTATAACCCACATCTCTTGAGATTGTTGAAAATATAAGTATTGCATCTATATTAGGTGGATGACGACGAGCGACCAGGCTGAAGGCCTGGGAGCGAGAAGGAGGCCCTCGTTTGTACTCGAAGTCGGAGCTCCTCACGTGCACTTATTAGGTAACATGTGGCTGGGTCCTCACATGGCCTGGTGATCTTCACTATGTTCACCAGCCTATCAGGGCATTCCCATGGACAGGGGTTTCATCCTTTTGGACTCGTTAGGCAGGGCACACACCCTACTACCCCCATTGCTACACTCAAGGTCCCTTCCCTAGTAGCAACCCAACTTTTGAATTTGCCTGGCTAGACCTGTTCAGCTCTTGCCTAATTAGGACAACCCTCTAGCAGCGTTCGCAGTCAGGTGCCATGTGGCACATGAGAATCACGTGAGGGCAATCCCATGCAACCTGTTCGGCAACTGCTTAGTGTAGCCAGTCTAACCACCACCAGCGTAATGTCATGTGTTTCCAACCCTGAAAGATCTTGTTCCCACAGGCACGTGACAGCCAATGTGATCATCTGACAATGTCATCTGACTAACGCATAACCAATGTAAGCGACTGCTAAATCCTATACAGGACTAGGGCCACTGATGTTTGAACTTGTGAGGGGAATGAGGAAGTGACTAGCGGGAAGTCCCATAAGAACTTGACTAGAGTTCTTGGGGCGATGGGATTCAGGTTTTTATACTAATACACTGTTTGTACTTACTGACTACATGGTCCATGCACATATGGACTAGAACGTTCTAGACTATAGTGGAGATTAATGAGGCTGTTCGTGACTATGCGTAATGGAAGAGAAGTGAACGGGGATTAAGAGAGTGAGGCCTGATGTCATAGTGACATCATAGGCCTAGACCGGGTCACATGACCAGTCACGTGATAGTCGTCAAAGAAGTGTTCTAAGTTTCGCAAGATTAGGTAGTCACTGATAAGATGTCCACGAAGGTTATGATAGGGGCTCGTATGAGTGCGTTTGTAACACCACCCCCCATCTAAGATTTGACTTCCAGGCGAGAGAAGATGTCATGTTCTGCGGGCATTGGTTCATAGTGATTAAATAGGGAGTAAAAGGCTTCAGACGTCATTCATAAACGTCGAGGGGTTGAGGGGTGAGACGTGTAGAAGTCCGTTATCGCATCTTTGGTGTGGGATAAATTAGATTCTGGTTCCCATGTATGGTCAGAGTCGTCATACCCCTTCCAGTGAACCAGGAACTCCACCTTATTTTGCTTAAGGTGCAAGTCTACTAAATGGTCGACTTCAAATTCCACATCTCCTTTGTCCATGACAACAAGAGGACCAGGGGCAACCAGGGGTTGTCCAGGTAGGGTCTCCCGATACGGTTTGATTCATGAAATGTTGATGACTGGGTGAATTTTCATAGAAGATGGCAACTGGAGTTTGACTGCATTGCCCCTGA
>JBBPNQ010000420.1:0-17469 GCA_038090975.1 Boletellus pseudochrysenteroides
AGGGCGGTTCAGCAGTAGAATTGACGAGATTGTGAGTGGACTTCAGCTCACGATATGAATATATACAAGAAAGTGAAAAGTGCGACGACCCCGAATGGTGCAAGAGGAAGGCAAGAGAGAGCGGATCCGACAAAAGAAAGAAAGTTCAGATGCCCGGGCATGTGCCTTTGACCTGCCAAAAAACATCGGCACGTCCGCCGAGCTGATGGAATGCGACCCGGCATAATAGACGTGTTCTGCGTACAGTGCTCGCAAGGTTGTTATCCACGCAGGAATATTCTCCAAAAACTTATTGGGTCACAAGACACTCGGTGAGTCGGTGGTGCGTGTGCTTTAGGGGCCAATGTCGGCCACGAAGGTTCGACAATCAGAACAACAGTGCAAAGTATAGAAGCACGTAAGACTCCGCCCAATGGCGTACTGATGAGATAAGTATCCAAGTACGCCATAAGATCGGGCACAGAGAAGTAAGGTCCTGAATCATGCTATACAGACCAAGAAATTCGGGAGGGTACAGGTGATATTACCCGTAACACGTCTCGTGCCACCCTAGTTTTCAGGCTACATACGGCCGCACGGTCAACGGTACCTCGCATCCCACCTCACCCACCATCTTTGGTCTCGGAAGGACCCCCATACCAATTTCAATCTTGGAATCGACACTTTCACGCACCTCAAAGACAAAGTTCTTGACCAGCACCGTCAACACCACCTACCCCCCCCCAAAAAAAAAGCCATCAGAGTCAGTCGCCAGAACATGTAACTATGGCCCGAGTCCAAGCATCTTCAATTCCGTCACCACAAAGTGCCTTCCCAAACATATCCTCGGCCCATCTGCAATCGTGAGCAAGTGTCAATACCCCTTCCCGAGCCACCGACCAAGCCGAAAGACCTTGGCGTCTTCGCCACAAACCACAACAGAGCATTCGATCGATTCCATCGGTACGGTGACCAGAGTTCGTTTGGCAATCGTCAGGCTATCCACCAGTGCGCCAAATTTGGTGCGGACAGGATCAGTGAGTGGGATGACGTCGTCTTCGGCGGCCTGTGGCATTTTCGAGTCAGTCATCCTCGATCAACAGCGTAACAAATAACAACCGCGCGCACCACGCCCGTATAATCTACTACGGGTGGGTGGACGCGAAGGACTCCGTGGACGACAGCATCGAGGTAGGGAAGAACATTGGTAAGCTGATCATACGTCGGGTCTGCGCCGAACTCCAGAACCTCATTTCGCAGTTTTGCTTGAACGTCCGGGTTCCGCGACAACTCGACCAGTGCTCACTAGGAAGGAAAGTGTGATTCGACACTAGGAGAACCCGTGGGTATGATTTACCGTCATGCTGCCTAGAAGAGAAGATAGGGATGAGCCAGGTCGCGTTCATGAAGATCCAGTAAAAGAACCCATGCACTAGAAGTCGTTTCGTACCCTGCCACGAGCAACACTTTCGTCTACAGAACCAGGTTGGCGATGAACCGTCTCACGGAGATGCGTTTACCTGAGCCGTCACTTCCTCTCCGGTCAAATGGAAAGCCGACTTGCCACTCGCACCTTTGACTGTTTTCAGGTTCAAAAGGTCAGGCGTATATCCTATGAACATTCGAACTCACCACGTACTGAGTAACCCGATGATAGATTTCTCTTCCTTACTCATCCCCATCTCATTCCGTGTTCGGGTCAGCAATATATTTCAGATCTCTTCCATTGTGACCCTAAGCTTCTGGATGAGCCTCTGACGTGACGCAGGCATCCGAATGAGGAACGGGAAATCCTCTGCCAAGAGAGAAAGGCCTGTGCTAAGCGCCGAGAGCCGAGGGGATGCGCTGAATGTGTCAAAGATTTCCGTGACAGATGCATGCTTGTCTTCGAGCGCACCGAGATTATGAGAGAAGCCTGCGAGACCGATCGTACCGAGTCTGGTATAGTAATTCATGGATACATGTTAAGAAAGACACAAGGAAAAACGTATAACATGTGATTCATCCTTGAACATTGGCAGTTCAACGATCGGTGGTGCGGATGCGAGGAACCGTTTCACGAAACGTACCAGTTTTGGACCTCAATCGAAGTGCTATCCCCATTGCTTGATTGGATAAGAGCATCCCATGCGCCTTTCGCCTTTGAGTTAGTCCACCTTCACGTCATACAGGGTCCACTATCCACACCATCGCAATCTGACCTTATATACCGAATCGTAGAAAATCGGTGTCAACTCCCGAATGGCAGTGATCCTAAATGCAGGGTTAAATGACCTGCGTTGTCTGTGGGAAAGCGTCAGTATTTCCTTCCAGAACGAGTCCAAACATCGCTGTGCAAGCGACGGCGGTATTGAACGCAACCCGGTGACGGGGACAAAGGTGGGTCATAACACTGCCCAAGACCTCCGACGCGGTCCATGTCGTGGATAATACTCCATCGAGTGGCATAGCTGGCGATAGTATGTCAGTGGGAAGAGAGATGTACAATGAGCACTGCGAGACCTGCTGAGCCCTTTCGAATACGCCCTCCATTCTTGGGTCGTCTCCACTGCAACTGAAACACGGAAGTGTTTGAGCTACTGCAAGTCATACGATATTCAGCCGTCGATCCATTGGGGCAGCCCGGGATGAGAGTAAGACGGTCGTGCGAGTGTGGCTGGCGCTGCAGGTCCGTGCCGAGTGTGGCGTGCGGGGTGGTGGTGGGTTGCAAACCTAGTAGGTGCAACGCGAGTAACTATGGCTGGGCCTCCAGTCACGGCACCAGGACCCCTGCCACCACTGTGGGCGGGCGCAGGGCCGGGCGAAATGCCACACCGTGGAACGGCCCGTTGGGTATAGAATTGAGAGCTCGCACTTTCGTACAGGATCTCAATCAACCAAGGCCGCGGGAAGAATTAACACTTGAGACACGATCAGAAATGTCAACGATACGTAGCAGCCACCACATATGGGCTAACAGATTGCACCTAGTAGGTGAAGGACCGTGTCTCAGGAATAAAGTCGTTACATCCTGCCGAAATCTGGTGGTCAGTCCGTCCTATCATAGTGCCATCGATCACAGCAAACACTCACAAGAAAGCATGTGAACATACTACGAGTTTCGGATTAACGGGCTCACACGGGGTGGCATGCGAGTGAGGGAGACACGAGCAACGGAAGTAATGGAAGTGGAGGACTCAGGACCAGGACTTGGGCGATCCTGGAATACGACATAATCTGACGATCAGACTGACCGGCAGATGCGGTCTAAGTCTTCGATCTGCGCGCAGACCCAAACATGAAATCGATTGAGCCGCGAACACGAGCTCACGCTTCATAAAATGCGCTGGATGCCATGGCGCCCAAGTCACGTCAGAGTAACTACTGAGCCTGTATATAAAGCTTGCATTGGGTGATCCTTGGAAATGGGAGAGGGTATGGCGTCGACGCGTGACATGCCTGCGTTCTCTTGGAGCGTCTGGAGCACCTGGGATCACTGGAGACGTCCGGGTGGGCGCCACGAGTCGTAGTCGCTCTCGCTCGCCGTCACGATCACAGCAGTATACCTGCCATAGAAAAAAAAAAGCACGTTCAGTCTCACCATCATAGTCGAACCTGTCCCCTGATAGAAGAGAGAGCAAGTAATAGCAACGGAACGCACCCTCGCGCGCCAGCTTTGCCTCCCCGTTGCGTCCAACGCCCTCCCGACAGCGCCCTCCAACCACCTGACCAACCGCACACTAAACGGCCCCCCAAACGCCGCATGCGCCATAATTGACCCCTCGAGGAAGCTCGCCAGCCAGATGCCCTTGGTTCGGCCGATGATCTGGGTCGGGAGCGTAAAGTCGCCCGAGGGGGTCTCTTTTTGCGAGGGTCGCGCGGATGTCGAGGTGTTTGAGTGCAGCGATGTTGGTGCGAGCGGGGACGGATGACGGGGGAAGGGTGTGGTGTTTGCCGTGGCGCGTGATGAAGGCGACGTGTACGCCCGAGGGGAGGGCGCAGAGGGTGATGGCCAAGAAGGGGTAGAGCCCCAGGGCTGGTTGGCCGTCGAGGGTGAGTCCGGTGAAGAGGTTACGAAGGAAGAAGGTGGGGCGGGGAGAGGAGGGAGGAGAAGTGTGGGACGAGACGAAATGTTGGAATAGACATAGGCTTATACGGTGGTGAGGCTGTCAAGATGGCACAGACCGCTTCCAACGATAACGCTAACCACCGCTGCTGGGCATTGTGTTAGGATTGAGAGCACGCATCGAGGGTATGGTCGGCCCACCGTTCTCGGAGGTCATGGGTCTGAAATTGGACTTTTCTTCGTTGATGTGGTCGAGGACTGACCAGATCGTGTGGCGCCAGTAGCTCGACAATGTCTTCCCAAAGACGTACCGATAAGACTAGCGTCGAGTGTTGTTGGGAGACCGCCAACCTGCCAATGGGTCGGGCAGACAGAATGGATTTGGTCCAGGCTTTCACCGGGAGTTGCCAGGTCTCCCCAAAGGTGTCCGGTCCCGGTGCGGCCCGGACAACCATGTGCCCACGACTGCATTGCAGCCGCATTGTAGACGCATGTTCAAGGCCGTTCGGTTCCCAGCCTTGTACACCTATTACCACCACCATCGCTCTCCCAGTCAACCGCATACTCACTTTAACATCACAGACACTCTCAATCTAGCTCAAAGCATGAGCCAGACCACGTACGTACACTTGTTGTCTTGGGTAATTTCGTTGAGAACGTACTGAAACGTGTTTCTAGAGCAAAAACAATCACTATCAAGGGTAGGCTCGTAACGCTAGACCTTCATTTGCTTGCGAGTTTAGCTTTATTTTCAGACATCGAGCTTCACACTCAAGGACAGCGTAAATTCCTGCCTGCGAGGCAATTCTACAACCAGTTTTCAGTTGGCGGTACCAAGCGGTCGACCAACGTGGCCAAGGAGGAAAATAATCGTACTTGTTGGAATGAAAATCTATCTTTGTAGGTACACATACATTGCTTTGCGCAAGGATCTGAATTTTGTCAGTGATGTGGAAGATCATTCCGCCTTTGTCGTCAAGGTTTACCGCAAGCGCTGCTTCGGAGACGGCAAAGTAGTTGCAACTCTCACTGATACCATCGGCGGGGTATTTGGAAGATTGAGGGATGGCGGTACGAGGCTAAAGTTCTCTGTGATATACTTAACTGATGCGATCGCTGCGATTAAAGTGTTTGAAGCGAGTCTTGGACAGGATACCGTCCCAAGGATTACGATCAAGTTTGCGTTGGCTGACATGTCACGCGAGGGTGTCAGCGCACATGAGCTTCAAGCTGCCGATGCCTTTACTAAGGCGACCCAAGGCATCGGCACACTGGGCTCCGCCCCTCCGGTTGTTGGCCTCACGAGTTCGGCGATCGATGCTGGTGCAAGCGTCGTTGCCGAAGTACAGACGTTCGAGAATACCTGGGGCGTTCTGTTGCAGAGGATGGAACTGTTTAACAAGATTGTCGCTGATATCGCTCAGGTATTTGGTATTTAATATCTTGATTATTTCTTTATCTGAATCCCACGTAGGTTCATCCGTATGCATCAATGGCATGGTCCGTTATATCAGCTGCGAATCAGGTTTGCCCCGTAACTGCACATCTGTACTATCGCTGATCATCCGTGATGCTCCACACAGGTGCTTGTCAATCAGAGAGACCGCGACGAGCAGATCATTCGCTTAGCAGGCACGATGAGCGATGTCTTCACGTTCGTTCATGATGCCAAACCCTTGAAGGCAATCGAGGCGCACACCAAGCCCATCATACTTCTGATCCAGCAGGTGACGGAGTGTGGCTACTTCATTACCGACTACGTCAAACAAAAGAACTTTTGTCAGTCGTGGTCGGCTTCATAATGTCCACCACTGATCTCCATATCTAGGGATTCGGACGGTGAAATACACGGTCTCTGATATCGATGCAAGGATCACGGGATATGAGAACAAGTTGCAAGAACTAAAGACCGCATTCCTGGAGGGCATTGCACTCCGGACGGGGATCACTGTCGTTCGTATGTTGAATGCGGTGGAGGACATTGGTAGGTATAACCTCCTTGCTGGCGCGGGCAGATGTTCACGGGCACATGACACAGCGAAAACGATCGACCTGAACGACATGCCATATGCGTCCGGTGCTAGGTATGCGCAGGAGAAAGGCTGCTTGCCAGGGACTCGCGAGTCTGTCCTTCGCGAGATCTGTGATGTTCTCAACGATGCGGCCGAAGATGCGCCTAGAGTGTGTCTGCTCACCGGGGTCGCTGGGTCGGGCAAGTCAGCGATTGCTCATACGATCGCTCGACTCTACGACGGACAAAAGAGGCTGGGCTCATCGTACTGCTTCTCCAGCACTGACGTCGCGAGGCGCAATCCGCAAAATCTTTTCAGCACCATCGCGCGCGACCTCTCCGACCACGATCCTCAGTACAAGTCATCCCTCTGGGAGATCGTGAAAGACAATCGAGCGCTTCGCACATCGCCATCGCCCTCGGAACAAGTCGAGCGGCTCATCGTCGAACCTAGCGCTCACCTCCATTCTATTGGACCGCTCGTCATTGTCATCGATGCTCTAGACGAGAGCGGAAATACAGATGGTCGTCAACACCTCTTGGCCACATTCTCGAGACAAATCGCCGAACGGAACTTCCCGGCGAACCTTCGCTTTCTCATCGCCACCCGGCCGGAGAATGACATCCTCAACGTGCTTCCCTCTGGACGACAAGTGGTCCGTAAACACCTAGGGGATCTCCCAGAGGCCGTGATCGACAAAGATATCGAGAGATTTATCCACTATTCCCTTCAGCACCCCGAACTCGATTCGTTTTTGCTAGACCAGGAGTGTTGCCGACTGCTCGTCCATCATTCTCAGCACCTTTTCCAGTGGGCTGCGACTGCGTGCCGCTTCATTCAAGGGATCGGTGCCAACCCACGCAAACGACTCAAGATGCTTTTGGAAAGCAACGACCGTGGCTCTGTTCGGCCTTTAGATGAGCTGTACCGGACAATACTAGGACAACTGTTTACGTTCGATGATACTCGACAAAGCTTTCAAGAAGTGATGGCTGTCGTGCTTGCGCTCAGGGAGCCACTGTCTCTTACTTCCCTTTCCGCCCTCTTTGATTCGAATGAAGACCTGAATGTCCGAGGTATCGTCAAGCCCATGGGGTCACTGCTGGACGGTGTATCTGATGAAGACAAGCCCATCCGTCCCCTTCATACGTCGTTCCGCGACTTCTTGCTAGACGAGGGTCGGAGCTCAGCCTTCCATGTCAGCATCTTATCTCATCACTCCCTCTACCTCGGACGAGCATTGCTTGCCTGCATGCGAGACAAGCTTAGGTTCAACATATGCAACCTCAAGGACTCTCGAATCAAGAATAGTGCTGTCCCTTACCTGAATGATCAGGTGAACAAGGTCATTCCTTCCCGACTGTCATACTCTTGCCTATACTGGATGGATCACCTGCAACATGCCAACTCTACTCCAGAATTGTTGAATGAGGTCACTGTTTTCTTCAAAGACTTCCTCCCCTACTGGCTTGAAGCTATCAGCCTCCTATGTCTTTCCTCCCCATTATTGTCTATCTTGTCTGCCATTGAGACCTGTACCACTCTAATGGCTTGGACCAAGGTATTATTCAAACTGGTGGTGTGTTTTCAGTACTGAAGATGGTATTAGGACCAAGAGATTGCCAACCTAGCATCAGAGACTTCCCAGTTCATTCAAGTGTCTGCTCCTGTACTCAGAGAATCCACCCCCCACCTCTATCTTTCAGCCATGCCTCAGACCCCCACTAGTTCTCCACTTTGCCAACTCTGGGTCAAGCATCTTCAGAAGCATGTTTCAGTGACCACTGGGCATCCCACCAGCTGGCCAGCAGAGATCCATATCCTGCAAGGGCACACACATTATGCCACTTCTGTTGCCTATTCACCAGATGGTAGGCATATTGTCTCTGGCTCAAGGGACAAGACCATCAGGATTTGGAATGCAACCACTGGGCAGTGTGTGGCAGGTCCATTCCAGGGGCATACACACATTGTCACCTCTGTTGCATATTCACCAGATAGCTGCTACATTGTCTCTGGCTCAGAGGATAAGACCATCAGGGTTTGGAATGCAGCCACTGGGGAGAGTGTGGTAGGTCCCCTCCAGGGGCATACACGCTCTGTCAGCTCTATTACCTATTCACCAGATGGCTGCCACATTGTCTCTGGCTCAGAGGACAAGACCATCAGGATTTGGAATGCAACCACTGGGCAGTGTGTGGCAGGTCCATTCCAGGGGCATACACAGTCTGTTACCTCTGTTGCATATTCACCAGATAGCTGCTATGTTGTCTCTGGCTCAAGGGACAAGACCATCAGGATTTGGAATGCAACCACTGGGGAGAGTGTGGCAAGTCCATTCCAGGGGCATAGACACTTCATCAGCTCTGTTGCCTATTCACCAAATGGCTGCTACATTGTCTCTGGCTCTTGGGACAATACCATCAGGGTTTGGAATGCAACCACTGGGCAGTGTGTGGCAGGTCCATTCCAGGGGCATACACAGTCTGTCACCTCTGTTGGCTATTCACCAGATGGCTGCTATGTTGTCTCTGGCTCTTATGACAGGACCATCAGGATTTGGATTGCAGCCACTGGGAAAAGTGTGGCAGGTCCATTCCAGGGGCACACAAGCTATGTTACCTCTGTTGCATATTCACCAGATGGTAGGCACATTGTCTCTGGCTCAGAGGACAAGACCATCAGGGCTTGGAATGCAGCCACTGGGCAAAGTGTGGCAAGTCTATACCAGAGGCATACATCCCATGTCACCTCTGTTGCATATTCACCAGATAGCTGCTACATTGTCTCTGGCTCTTGGGACAACACCATCAGGGTTTGGAATGCAACCACTGGGCAGTGTGTGGCAGGTCCATTCCAGGGGCATACATTTTATGTCACCTCTGTTGCTTATTCACCAGATGGCTGCTATATCGTCTCTGGCTCTTCTGACAAGACTATCAGGGTTTGGAGTGCAACCACTGGGCAGTGTGTGGCAGGTCCATTCCAGGGACATACAAGCTATGTCACCTCTGTTGCATATTCACCAGATGGCAGGTATGTTGTCTCTGGCTCAATGGATAACACCATTAGGGTTTGGAATGCAACCACTGGGGAGAGTGTGGCAGGTTCATTCCAGGGGCATACATACCATGTTACCTCTGTTGGCTATTCACCAGATGGTAGGCACATTGTCTCTGGCTCAAGGGACAAGACCATCAGGATTTGGAGTGCAACCACTGGGGAGAGTGTGGCAGGTCCCTTCCAGGGGCATACAAGCTATGTCAGCTCTGTTGCTTATTCACCAAATGGCTGCTATGTTGTCTCTGGCTCAAGGGACAAGACCATCAGGATTTGGAATGCAACCACTGGGAAGAGTGTGGCAGGTCAATTCCAGGGGCACACAAGCTATGTCACCTCTGTTGGCTATTCACCAGATGGCTGCCACATTGTCTCTGGCTCAGAGGACAAGACCATCAGGGTTTGGAATGCAGCCACTGGGCAGTGTGTGGCAGGTCCATTTCAGGGGCATACATCCCATGTCAGCTTTGTTGCCTATTCACAAGATGGCTGCCACATTGTCTCTGCCAGCTCAGTGGATAAGACTATCAAAGTATGGAAGGCAGAAGAACTTTTTTTCTTTGGTGATCTTAACCAGCAGGATGGTTGGTTCCAATCTTCTAATGGTGCTTGCTTTGGCTGGGTTGCTCCTTGGAACAGGCATATTTTATGTCTTCCTGCCTGTTCTGTGGTCATATCTTCTCAGAATACTTGTCAACTTGATGTTGATAGGTCTCTTTTTGGAGAGTCCTGGATTTCCTGCTGGGAATAATTTGTAACCTCATGTTGATAGTCATACTATTATATGCTTACCATGGTTTTTTAGGCATTCAGTTCTTTGTTTCTGCCATATGTTCACAAAGCCATACAAAACAATAATGTGTATGCTTTACAATATAATGTTCATATCGATAGATAAGTGGGATGACAGGTATGATAATGAAGGAAACTTATGTACATATTATTGTTACTTTGATGAAAGGTCCAGGTCATGTCCATGATGCTCTTGACCATGCCATTGGAAATATATTTGTGATGCAGCTGATCATTTTACCTGGAAAAAGGCAGTGAGAGGCCATGTTTAGGAGACCTACTGAGTCTTTTCCCTCACCTATAACTGTTCACCAATTTTCCTAATCCAAGCTCAATTCATCCTGTTGAAATTCAGAGGTGAGTACATACTTCCTATTGCAACATCATCAATCATGACAAGAAAAGTATGTGAATGTACAGGTTTCGTTTGAACAGCCCGAGGTTCTCACGGCACGGCCGCCTGCCAGTGCCCACACAAGCTAGGGAGATATGAGTAGACGAAGTGATGAAGCGGTGGGCTAGAACAAAGACTGTGGAGGCGGAACAAACGTGACAACGATTCACCGTCTATAATATGGACCCACCTCCATATAATGCGTCCGATTCCACGATATCATCCGATACACGGAGGTCCAACACCGTCACCATTAGACGGAATCCGGCTAGTGCCATTTTTTGAAGGCTGTATCTCCGTTCCCCATGTCACGTAACTTTTTGGATGGCTTGCTACCCTTTCCTTCGCTTTCATATCCCTACGCCAACACGAATCCGTCCTACCCCGAAAAAAAGTCCAAAATCAACAGGGACCCACCATGACCACCCCGAATGGCATCGCGCCCTGCTCCCAACCACCACCGACCCGCCCCCGACCCCACCACCGCCGAGCCCACCATGGCATGACAGCCACCGTCATTCTGTTTTTATTTACCTGGTAGGTCATTTACGACTAGCCACACACTCCTGTCTTGTCGGTTTTCATCGATCAAGTACACTGCGCGATGCGCATGTATTGGGTATTCGGCTCCCGCCAACTTTGACAAGACCAGATACGTTTGGACCAATCTCACTGGCCGACTGCGACAAAAAGGTGTGGATTAGATCCGCTCTGCCGATTGTGAACGGGGGGGCTAGCCACGTTGGGCTCGACTGAATTGGCTAGGTGATCATGGTGGATGGGAGGATACAAGTAATAGGGCATATTGGCACAAACGCATTAAAAGAACAAAGAATACGCGCCGCTGGCCCGTCATCAATATATATCAGCTTCAACATGTCATTTTTCAAAAAGAAAAAAGATCCTCCCCTGTAGCCTGCGAGTTTTAGTTGGAGACGGGCTTGAAATACTCGGGAAGGATGTACGCAAGCTTCTCGACGTCCTCCTCTTTCTGCTCCGCACTCCTGGGCATGATGGAGGACGCCATACTGCCCATTTCCTCGTTCAAGAGACCACCCTGGACAGCGTCGTGCAGGTCTTGGATGATGGCCGCGGCGACGAGGCGCGACGTGTTTGCATTCGCTTGAAGAGTCTGGAGTACCTGGGACGCGGTGACGACGTCCGAGTGGGGGCGCCACGAGTCGTAGTCCGTCGCCGTCGCGATCAGGGCGTACCTGCCATAGAAGAAAAAAGTACGCTCAGTCCCACCATATGTCATGCTCGAACCCACTACCCCTTCTTCCCCCCAAGAGAAGAGAGAGAAGAGAGAGCAAGCAATAACAATGGAACGCACCCAATCTCGGCCTCACGCGCCAGCTTGGCCTCGGGCAACACGCTCATATTGATCAGGTCCCCTCCCCACGCACGATACATCACGCTCTCTGCGCGCGTCGAGAACTGGGGGCCTTCCATGCACACGATACATCTTTCCCGATGAAGCGCCACCCCGCCTGTTGCGTCCAACACCCTCCCGATGGCGCCCTCCAACCACCTGACCAGCCGGACACTAAACGGCTCCCCAAACGCCGCATGCGCCACGATCGTCCCCTCGAAGAAGCTCGCCGGCCTGATGCCCTTGGTCCGGTCGATGATCTGGGTCGGGAGCGCAAAGTCGCCTGGGCGGATCTCTTCACGGAGGGAGCCGATGGCGCTGAACGCGAGGATCGCGCGGGCGCCGAGGTGTTTCAGCGCAGCAATGTTAGCGCGGGAGGGGACGAACGACGGGGCGAGGGTGTGGTGTTTGCCATGACGTGCGATGAAGGCGACGTGCGCGCCTGAGGGGAGAGAGCAGAGGGTGATGGGCGAGGAGGGGTAGCCCCAGGGCTGGTTGGCCGTCGATGGTGAGTTCAACGAGAGGAGGGCGGGGGCAAGGACGTACCGTTTCCGGGTTGACCGTTTTTCTGGAAGAAAGGGCAGGGTGAAGCGAAAGGGAATGTTGGAATCGGCACGGACTTACACGGTAGTGAGGTTGTCGAGATGGTATAGACCGCTTCCACCAATCACACCAATCAACACTGGGGCGTGTTAGGGCTGAGAGCACATGTCGAGGGTATGGCCGGCCCACCGTTCTCGGGCACCATGAGCCGGGTAACGGACAAATCCCGAAAGCTTCCAAGGGTATTTGTTGGTGGATGTGACCGAGGATCAGATATAGAGGCTCGTAGGATTCCGGCCAAAGACGTATTGATAAGAGACGTAGCGCACGCTCAATACAACGTATATCATTTTTCGGACGACAGTCACGGAGAGTACCGTTCGGGGCAGCGTGGGACAACTTGGGGGTTCTACACCAACCACCACGTATGCTATGAGCTCGCGCACAGAAAAGTCAGGTCCTAAATCATGCCAAAATTTTCGGGATGGCACAGGTGACACCACCATACCAGCCATAACACAACGTCTCGTGCCCCCGCCTAGTTTTCAGGCCACATACGGCCGCACAGTCAACGGTACCTTGCATCCCACCTCACCCGCCATCTTTGATCTCGGAAGCAACCTCTTTACCGATTTAATCTTGGAATCGACACCATCGCGCAGCTCAAGCGCAAAGTTCTTGACCAGCACTGTCAACATCATCTACCCAAAGAAATAAAATGCCACCAGGGTCGGTCGCCAGAACATATGACTGTAATAACATGGCTCGAGACCACGCACCCTGAACTCTGCTACCGCAAAGTGCCTTCCTAAACATATCCTCGGCCCATCTGCGAACGTGAGCAAGCGTCGATATCCCTGCACTTCTTTCGCCTTGGCCGGGATCCCGTTCTGGCCGGATGCACCCTTGAGCCATCGACTTGGTTGGAAGACCTTGGCGTCCTCACCCCAAATCGCAACAGAGTGGTCGATGAATTCCTCCGGAACAGTGACCAGAGTGCCTTTAACGACCGTCAGACTGTCGATCAGCACGCCGGATTTGGTGCGGACAAGATCGGAGAGTGGGATGACGTCGTCTTCGGCAGCCTGTGGCGTTATCGAGTCAGTCACCCCCGATCAACAACCTAACGGACAACGAGACGTACCACGCGTGTGAACTCTGCTACAGGTGGGTGGACGCGGAGGACTTCGTGGACGACATTTCGCAATTTTGTCTGAACGTCCGGGTTCTGCGATAACTCGACCAGTGCCCACTAAGAAGGAAAGCGTGAGCTGACGCTCGGAGAACTCGTGGGTATGATTTAAACCATCATGCTGGCTAGAGGAGAAGATCGGGATGAGCCAGGCCGCATTCACGAAGATTCAGTAAAAGAAGCCACGCACCAGAAGTCGTTTCATACCCTGCCACAATCAATACTATCATCTAAAGAACCGGGTCTGTGGTGGATTCACGCATGTAGCGAGATATACTTACTTGAGCCATCACTTCCTCTTTGGTCAAATGAGGAGCCGACTTGACACTCGCACCCTTGACTGTTTTCAGGTTGAAAAGGTCAGGTAGATATCCTATGAACATTCGAATCCGCCACGTACTGGGTTGCCCAATGATACATTTCTCTTCCTCTTCTCCTACTACACCGATCTCCATCTCTTTCGGTGTTCGGGTCGGCAACACATTTGAGATCTCCTCTATTGTGACCCTGAGCCTCTGACGCGACGTAGGCATCGTATGAGAAACGGGAAAGCCTTCGCCAAGAGAAAGAGACTTGTGTTAAGGGCCGAGGAGTGAGGAGATGCGCTGAACTTGTTAAACGTCTCAGTGACGGATGTATGCCTGCCTTCGAGCGCACCAAAATTATGAGAGAAGCCTGCGAGGCCGACGGTATCGAGTCTGGCACAGTACTTCATGGATACATGGTAAGAAGAGGATAGTGAGAAACGTACGATGTGATTCATCCTTGAACATTGGCAGGTCAGCGATCTGTGATGCGAATAAGGGGAATCGTTTCACGAAACGTACCAGTTTTGAACCTCGATGAGAGCGCTATCCCCATTGCTTGATTAGATGAGAGCATCCCAGGCACATTTAGCCTATTATGAGTACGTTAGACAGTGTCCATTGTGCACACAATGGCAATCTGACCTTGAATGTGAATCGTAGAAAAGTGGTGTCAACTGCCGAATGGCAGCAATACTAAATGCAGGGCTCAGAGACCTGTTGTCTGGCACGATCGGTCAATGTTTCCTTCCAGAACGAGTCGAAATATGGATAAACCTCTTGTGATCGCCACTGGCCCATGGCACACCTTTCCCAAGCTCAAGTCAAGTGTTAGACACACGGTACAACACGAGGGTTATCATCAGGCACGTACAAAATCGGCGCGCCTGCGCTTGTTCATAAGGGTCAGAATATACGTCCACGTTTCTTTAGAATAAAAATGTGCGATCGCCTTGGGATCACACAAGATGACCCTCTTGGTGCCCAACGATGACGGAACCACGTATGCGGGACCATATCCCCATACCCACGCTTCGTATACGGTGCCCGGGTCCTCTGCGTCGAGAATGTGCTTGCTGGCACCGTAGATGAAGATCACGCTGGATGGTCCTCGTAGCTTGGTGGTGCGGAGTTGCTGGCGAGATATACGGAGCCATCAAAGGAGGGTCCATATCACCGTGCAAGTGACGGCGGTGTTGAACGTGAGCCAGTAGTAGGGACGAAGAGGGGTCAGTATTCTGTCCAAGACCTCCGACGCTGCCCAAGCCGTGAATAATAACGCAACGAGTGGTATAGCTGGCGATAGTAAATCAGTGGAAAGAAAGATGCACCATGAGCACTGTGAGACCTGCCGAGCCCTTTCAATTACGCCTCCCATAGGACGAAACCCGCTACCCTCTCTAATCTCCGCTCCCTCGGCAACCTCCACTCCTAACTCTACCTCTGCCTCCGCCCCCGCTCCGGCTCTAACCACTAGCCCCACCTCTGCTCCCAACCTGCCCCTGGCCCTGAACTGCCGCAATGTTCTGTTCTCCTAGAAAGACTATTTTTCCTTGAGTCATCTCCACTAGCAACCGAAACACAGAATTTGATGGGAATGAACAAGAGCAGCGGAGTGAAGGTGAACGATGATAGCGCGTTGTGAAGCCCGCATCATTTCAGATATCGAGCTGCGGCAAACCGTACGACATCGTCTGAGCTATGAGTAGTCGGCACATAATAGAAAGGGTTAGGTATTGAATCGAAAGCTCACACTTTCGTACAGCATATCAGCTCAGTCGGGACATAGCAGCTCTACGACGGAAAATACTCACAATAGAAGTATGTAAATACTATACGAGTTTACGAGAGTGACGCAGACACGAGCAACGGAAACGATGGAAGCAAGACGAAGACTTCGATGATTCTGGAATACGACATAATCCGAGCGATCGGACCGACGCCGCAAACACACGCGGTTTTTGTACCTAGACCCAAACGTGAAATTGCGAATACGGGCCGCGTCGGATTCCTCGGCGTCCGGACCACAGAGCTTGTACTGGCTCCATAGAGAAAGCTTGCGCTGGGTGATTGACTGATCCTCGGAGCTGGGGGGCCACTGGCAGGATGGCATGTACAAAACCCATCAGGAGTTTTGCATAATGTTAACCTAGACTTGGCTGAACTTTTTGTGCTGGGGAGAAAAGGGATGCTAGGAGAAGTGCGGATAGGCTGAGGAAGATGTGCAGTTGAGGAGTCAGACCTAACGATCTCTGATTGGCACAGAGAAAACGATCAGAGTCACCCGGGCCGCACACAAACGGCTGACGCGACATACCCAGAACTACATCTACTCCGAGCCCTCAAGCCTCCAGAACTACTGCACAACGAAACGAACGAACGCAACAACCCGCAACAGCCGAATGTGCAAGTCGAGTGTGCAAACGCACGCAACGATCTGTGCAGCGAAACAGGCGCACCGGACAATGTTCAGAGCGCTTCTGCGGTATAGTTCTCACGAAGAATCATGTATATAGCGACACGAGGCGTACAGCACCCATCGATCTACCAGCCTCGAGCCAGTTTGACTCCGACTCATCTTGATTCCTACTGCCACTTATCTCACCAATGAGGATTTTTTTGTCATCCTTGCTCATTTTTTTTCACCTCTTTTGCCTATCTTTACCTGGTGCTGCACTAGATACTAGTGACGGTGCGGGTGTAGCTGTACAGGTAGTAAACCAGGAGGTTACGGGACATTCCAGCGGTAGGATCTTTGCTCTACTCCCAGACCCATAATTACGACCTTTGGTTATATCAACAGATGGCACAAAGGCCGCAGGTTCATGGGCATGTGAGTACCGAGCTACTCGAGTCGAGGACGCGCGCCCATGTTCTTGCAGCGCTCCGAATCCCATCTTACATTATCGATGGGTTACAGAGTAGTGCATTCGTAAACTTGCTTCTCATCCTATCCTCATTGTGTTGGCAGGTGCTTCTCTCCCGCCCGCTCTTCGTTTGACAAGGGCTGCCCAAACGCTTGTGGCACCCCAGTCAACACCGTCCGACTTTTGGGAAATGGCAAAGAAATACGAGCAAATTCTTCAGGACTATGTTCCCCGCCTGCTTGGAAGCGCGGCCGAGCATTTCAAGTCTATCGCATTAACCGAAATCCCACCTGTTATGGACAACATTGTCCGTGCCACCGCCACTTTTCGTGAAGGCATTCAAAGCGCCATGGATGCTCATAACATTACCCTCGATACGCTCACCGAGGAGTTCGAGATTCTCTTTATGATGATAGTGCATGACCTAGAGAACATTCCTCCCCCGAGCAAGGCGCCCGGTCACACCGAAAGGGTAGAGATGGTTGACAGGGTCCTAGACGATACTCATTTGGCTCTCATCAATGTTGCTACCCGCTATGGTATTGAAGAAGAAGCTGTTACAACATATATGCACGCGTTGAGACCGCAGGTGCTCGCACTCATCCTTGTCGTCGGTTCGTCAATTTTCACCTCGTGGGCTGAATTTTGCCAACACATCGCATAGGTGATATCAATGAACAGTACCCAGACCTTCTCCCTGTGCTCGCATTTAGTGTTGCTGCCTTGCTCATTCCGGAATCATGGATACTGAGACCCTTCTTGAGTGTGTTTGGCTTCGGACCTGCAGGGCCTATGAAAGGTGCGCTCAAGCCCTCCGCCGGAACTACGCATTGTTCGCTCAAATGGATACTGTACAGGTTCGGCTGCTGCTTGGATGCAAAGGCGTTTTTGGGGTGCTGCAGTGAGAG
>JBBPNQ010000421.1:0-17455 GCA_038090975.1 Boletellus pseudochrysenteroides
TCCTCGCCTGCGTCGTCCCCGCGCACGGACGCGCGTCACGAGGCGGATTCCCCCGGGCCTGCCAGTACGAGTGACGGTGGCGACGCGGAGGATCGCCAGGATCGGCACTGGTCGACGATGTCCAGTGCCTCTGTGTGGACACACGCCGGGTCCAAGTTTGTGGAAGATATATGATCATGATCAACCATGATATGACGATGATTGTTGCTGTCCGGCGGTTCGCTAGGTTTTTTTTTTTTTTTCTTTCTTTTTCTCCTTTTTTTTTGTTCTCTCTGCATGGTCGGTTTCGTTCCTCTTGTATGTACAATGGCACGGTCGTGTAATTATGGTCTTGGGCGCTCGCTGTTGTTTATTGCATGTACGTACCCAATGTACCTTGCAAAGTACATGCCTTTACTAGCTCACACAAACTATTCAGATCGTCCACTCCAGGAAAGGGCCGCCGCAGTGCAACCCCAAGCTCTTCAATCCGACTTCAAGTAGAGCCGGTCTCAAATACCATCTTCCTTCGGAAATCTGAATTCTCGAACGTGACTCTGCTCGGGCATTTCTGGCAGCCGCTTATCCAACGTACGCGTTGCAAACGCGACCGTTCCTCAAGCGTTGTTGTTCTCACTCACGCACCCGAGCAAGCATGCTATCTTTGCCTCAATGGTTGGCATATTACATTCTTCCGACGCGCGTCTTCTTCGTGTCTGGTATGACCGCGCTCCTGAAGGCGATCAGCAAGTACTGGACAAGCCTTCCTGGCTTCCGGGCGGAACCCCAACACCTCACCTATTGCACTGGGGAGACGTTCGTCTGCTCAGGGGGTCGATCTGCCTCCGGACATCTTATCCGACGTGGAGCAATCGAGGATATTGCCAGACTTTGCAAAGGTTTTGCAGATATGACTCGGTATGTAACGACCTCGCTACACGTCCGATCCATATCGAAATGATGCTACTGCCCGCCGGCCATCGGGCTTGCCCGCACGGAAGCCCATGAACTCATGTCCAAAGGCCAGATCCGGCTGTACGAAGGTATCGGGTGTGGTCGCGGCCGTTTGTGCGGTCGCGCGGTCCTCGATGAAGGTCTCGACGATCTCTCAAGTGGACGCCCGCCATAATTGGAGGCGTCGAGGCTTTGCAGTCTCAGAACGGTTGGTTCGCAGTGTCGCTCACCGGTGAGCGTATCCTGTTCCTATCGTCCTGTTCTCGTTCTTGATACACCTATTACAACAGATGAACTGGACTGTGTGATGAAGAAAGCGCTGTCTCGTACGTCGGTCGTGGCAAACGGTGCCCCGTCATCGGTGTGTCACACCATCGCACTGGATGCGCCGGACTCTCTGAGGGGCGATCCGAGGATGTGGAGGATGTCTTGGGACTCGGTGCATTCCGTGGACATTGGTAGTGAAGGAAGTGGACATCACTGGAAAAAAAATCGTATGCTTATGCTCCGTTCCTCGCATGCACCGAGGTTTCGGCTCCCTAGTGCATGTACTCACTGGGAGGAGCTACTACGGAGCAGGGCAATAGACGATGGAGCTGCCCACAGGGGGGGTGTATGGGGATTATCTTGTGTCCACGACTGGATGACTGCATCACTCACATGCATGAGTGGTAGCTGCAGCACAGGAAGATAAAATAGGGATATCCAGGGAAAAAGAAGTATCCATTGACAGTGTTAAAGGTCAGAGGCACTATTGTCGTGGGGCAACAAATACTTACGTCAATGGTAAAGCAAAGTTTGGAAAGGGTCTCGCGGAGATCATGAACTGTGATTTTCTGGTCTTTTGTTCCACATACAAGGTATCTCCCATCGAAGGAGATGGCGAGACACTGAACTCCTGCAGAGTGCACGGTGGGGTGACTAGGCTGCTGGTGCGAATTAGGGTCCCAAAATGAGACGGCAGAACCTGCGGAAGACATGATGAATCTCCCACTGTTCACAACAGAGACGGGGTTGTTGGAGTTATGGATCGCCCATTCTGAGTGCGAGGAGGTCAATGAACCCTCATGCGACGGATTGAGGCAAGTGACTTTGCCTGGAGATATGACAAAGAGCTTGACACCGTCAACGGACCAGGCGAGAGGCGTGCTTGGGTTTCGGTCGATTGGAATGTCAGATAGTTGAACCCCCGTGGAAACGCTGAAGACTCGAACACCACGCCCCACCACGGCGGTTGCTATGCGTTCGCCACCCGGAGAGAATTTGACCCCGATAACGTAGTTGTCGTGCAGGATGGGATCGATGAGGCGTCGTCCGGACGTGGTGCTGAAGATGCGAACTGTCTTGTCGTCCGAGCCCGAGACAACCCCCGTGGAGTCATTGGACACGTCAACCGCAGACACACACTGTTTCCTGATGTTGTGCTCCTTCACCTCGTGCACTTTCTTGTGAGTCCTTGCGTTCCAGACTACCATCCTTCCAAACTCTCCTGTAGCAATCCAGCGACCGTCCTTCGATACAGCAACAGCATAGACAGGGCTGCTGGCTTCCAATGCCATTATTTTCACCACCTGAGTGTCACGGCCAATCCAAAGCAACCCGTCTTGGCTCCCGCAGAGGATTTGCCTCTCATCCTCCGCGAAAGCGACGGAAAAGATGGTATTGTCACCACCAAGCTCTATATTCCACCCATCACGATCTTGGAAATCAGTGAACACTGCAGTTTCACCCAACGTGACAACCGCTGGCACATACCGATCGTTGCCGACATATCCATCTACCAAAAAGAAGAATGCATGTTCAGAACACTAGGAGTTCCGGTCGGTCTGTCCCGGCACTCTTCCCTTCTTAGTCGATACGTATCGGTCTATGCCGGCGCCGGCAGCAGCACCCCGTGTTCTTGGGGGCTTGTTCGGGGACAAACGGATTTCATTACGATTGGGCTTGCTCAACTTGTAATGCAAGAACTTGTAAATGTAAGTAAGTGCTTTATTTGACACATATGCAGCTTCGATTGTGACGAATCTGCATAGCGAGATACAGTTGACAAGGAAACTCGAGCGAAAGTGTGGTATTATAATACTTCACTGAAGCAGCCGTACAAGGCAACATTAGGTCATTGATGTCGATGAAGATCCCACGCGCACCCTTACGGCCAGCGCCCAGCGTGGACCATGTCGTGTTCAGGCTCAGCTTATTGTCCAACGTTCAGCCTTGTCTTCTATCACACTTTCGAAGTCCAGGATGAATGAGCCTCTGCAACGTTACAAGGTTCCACAGGACATATACGCCAGACATTTGGTCTCGCACCGTGGATACCCTCTGTGGATTCCAGAGCTGAAAATCCAGCTTCCGAAGGATTACCAGGATCATGGACTCAAGATCGGGGATGTCGGTTATGTTGTCCCTGAACAAGGCTGTTTTGAAGTCCTCTTTTAACATACACCTTCCCCTCGATCATGATCTTCATCGAGACAAGCGCCTCCCCGGGAACTTCCAACCGATCAGCCTCGATGAAGCTGACATTGCAACTTATCCTGATATAGAGGATGCTGGCTGTGTCATTTCCACGTCTTCCGTCAAAAAAATAGAAGCCAGCCCTGTTGAACAACCGTGCGTTTTCCGAATGGTATCCATAAATGATACGCGGGATAGCTCATAGCAGTGATTCTACACAACAGATCAGACTATAAATTTACTCTTTCCTCCAGCGAAGGCGCGCTACTTATCCTCCCGCAAGGCGCCAACCATCATTCACTTCAGAGCGTTCAGTTGTTTGGAGAATATGCGAAAAAACATGCGGCGGAATGGTATGGGTTTGCTGAAGAAGATCTCAAGCGAATGATTGCCAACGATTCCCTTTACCTGCTTACTGGGTTTTACAAGGCGCGCTCGTTTGCTCTTGCTGCATTCCAGGAAGCTGAAGGCTCCGGAGATATCCCTGCACAGTTCAAGGTCACGCAGTTGGAAGGGGGTGGGCTAGCTTCGGGTTATAGTTGGAGCTCTACCCGCGCATTGGATAAGCGCGTCGGGCCTAAAAGATACAATGGAAAAGCGAACCAGGCTGTATACATCAGTGGGTTCAAGATCGCCGTCAGAGACGTGCCAGCGGGCAGGAAACAAGTTTCAGTGAAAGCGGGCGGCCCTTCTACTCAGCCGCGGCGCGAAGAATTCACAGACACAGTGGACTCTCCAGAACCAGATGAGCCTAAGAATGACGAATCCTCCGGGTCGACTCACACTAGCCAAGGTAGCTCGATGAACCAGGGCACGCAGCGCACAATTGGACATGTTTCACTCCAACGTATACCACAAGTATCACAGGTCTGTTTATCGTAAACCTTATCTGCGCGATGACCAACAGGCTTGCCAGCCGTTCCATCCATCTGACACTATCAATCGATATCTACTTCGAAAGGTTCCTGCTATATTCTGGGCTGAGATATATGTCACTGATGGGATCCTTTTAGGAGCCTTCTGCGACTGTCGCCATCACACACGATAGTCAGTGGGCTACGCTCCTTAAAAGCGTGCGTATTCAGCGTTTTTTTTCTCTTTCAAGTTCTCCGATTGCATTTAAAGACTAAGGGGCGGCTTCAACCGCATCACCTCGCGGATGAACGCTTGCTTTTGGGAGCACTTTTTGGAAAAGATGTTATAGCTTCACATAACGGCCAGTACTGTCACATTTATACTACAATAATCTTTCACTCGCAACAAGATATGTGTTTCTTCAAAGTGCAACGGACACTGGAGGCTCCCGGAGCCCTGATATCAAAGGCAAGTCAAGAGTTCGTCAGGATGGGTAGCATGGGTAGAATCACAGCTACTAGTCCTCGGACAAATACTCACATCCATCATAAGATATGCATATGAGGATCGTGGTGTCCGTTGGTCGAGGGAAATCGAGAAAGAGGTACCCATTCTTACTCTATGGTTTTTATATCGGTAACATCCGTCTCCGTAGCTAGTTACGACCACTCGTCCACTCGCGCCATCGAGGCTGTCCGATCCCCCCCACACGAGTGGTACCTCATCCGACATCATCACATCTCCCCGTACGTTAGTACGGCCCGAGGTACCTTCTTTGGCTGACGAAAACTATTTAGATCGTCCGCTCCAAGTAAGAGCTCGTATCCCATCCCCGTAAGGTATCTGAATGTTCCGGTAAACCCGTATGATCTGTGCACAGGCACCTACTATCCCTACCCCTTCCGGTAAACACAGGGAACATCAGGTAACTCTTGTCGATTCCTCTGAGGTGAGTATTCGCGCAGCATTATAATCTGTCTAGTCACTTTCAATTTTCGCAGCAACTTCATTCTTTGCTAGAACCACAGGATCTTACGTTCGACATCTTCGAAGTTGTTAATCGATGCCAGGAGGGAGGAATCTTCGGTGACATATACAAGTGCCAGTATAACAGCCGTTCGGGTTCAAAAGAGGTTGGAATATCTTCACACATACCCGCGCATTACCTACACCTCCCTCAGGTTGCCCTCAAAGTCTTTAGATTCAAGATCCCGCTAAAAGATGAAGTGGGTGTTGGGTTGGTCGAGGTAGCGATATTTGGCCCATTCACTGCCCACGTATGAGCTGAGGCAATACCCAGAGACGTCGTCGAGAACTTGAAATTTGGAGGAGATTGAGCCATATGAACATCTTGCCGTTCCTCGGTATAGCACACGGCTTCGGGAGGGGAGGCATATCATTAATTTCTCCATGGATGCAAAACGGGTGTCTTCACCGATTCTTGGAAAGATTCGTTGAAAAGCTCACCGTGACGCACAGATTGCAATTGGTAAGCTTAGTCCACCTTCAACACACATCCTCTGATCAATGATCATGGGATAGTTGCTGGACATTGCCAATGGATTACACTACTGTACGTGGTCTGGTTGTGCATTATATCAAGCTTCATAACCCAGTGGATAGTGCATACTTTCCATCTCTTCCCGATCGTTCATGGAAACCTCAATGCAGTGCGTTAGATTCGACATGTGATACCCTGTTTTCTTAGTGCTTGACAGGATAACGTACTCCTCGATGAGCATTACACTGCACGCTTGGCTGGCTTCGGTAGCTCTTCCATCGTAGGAAATATACCGGAAGCGTTATCGTACCTTAAGACGGCCGCTGCACGTCCAAGTGCATTGCGGTGGACCTCCCCAGAGCTTCTTGAAGCACCGGATACGTGCCAAACGTCCACTAAAAGTGACATCTATTCTTTCGGATGTATCTGCCTGCAGGCGAGTCAAATTGATGGGAAATCTGGTTTTATTCTTATTTATCTTAAAGACGCTCTCCGGCAATCAACCATGGTCCGAAGTCCGGGAAGATGCCACTGTTATCCGTTACTTGGCCAAGGGCCAGCGGCCCAGTCGCCCGGTCTCTCGGTGCCTGGACGACCGTCATTGGGAGTTTATTCAACGATGTTGGTTAACAGTCGAAGAC
Source organism: Boletellus pseudochrysenteroides (assembly GCA_038090975.1). Lineage (NCBI taxonomy): Eukaryota > Fungi > Basidiomycota > Agaricomycetes > Boletales > Boletaceae > Boletellus > Boletellus pseudochrysenteroides. Next base: position 6,388 of record JBBPNQ010000421.1, read on the forward strand.
CGACCTTCATCAGAGACAGTGGTCCATTCCATTCAGAACCTCTTGAGCTATCATCAGGACCCTCGCCCTCTTTGCGAATCATTCGCGTCATCGTCCGGAGCCACATCAGCTTCCAGAAGTGTATCAGTGACTTCTTCTGACCCGGTTTCCCTTGCCGATGCACGGCGGCGGTCGAGTGTTTATTCGGACGATGATATGACGGGTAAACATCCCTCTGTCGCTTAGCTAAAACTTATGGTGTCGTTCCGAATATACAGACAACAGTGAAGGTACTATTGCGCCTCCCGTTGAATCGGGCTTGGATATGGACTATAGATGGTAATATGTCCATGGCAATCCAGGCAAACAATCGAAGATCAGGGTACATAGGATATCGAAAGTTTCCGTAGGAAGCGACGTGTCAAGACAGCTACTCGATTGTATAGGTACTCGTACAGGTCCGGATTAGATGCGCAATCAAGCTTCCTTGCACCATACGCGAGTCCGAAGCATATATGTGTGACTCCCCAAAAGCCCAGCCTAGTCCCAGAGTGTGTATCAAAGTTACGAATGTACGCTGTACATAGTCCGAGTCCCGAGTTATAGCACAAAAAAAGTTGTTCTCGTAGGCCAAATTATTAGCCATCTTCAAATGACGTTAAGAGTGGTGTTAAGTTGCTGCAGCTGCGCACTGAGGCCCGCCTGCCAGTGTCATGGCAAGTAATCAGTATCGTTTTCGGTCTGCATTGAAACCGGGACACAAGAGAAAGAGGGGGCTATACACACCCCGAGGAGGAAAAAGCGTGCCACACCGAGCTGAACGAGACCGCTGTACGAGGACGGAATGTTCACGGTGAGATTTTCATACGGATCCCAAGCGTCGGAGTACAGTTCCGGAGTGTACGGGCCGCTGTAGAGGATATCGCCCAGGACCTCGGTCGCGCCTGGACACTCGGACGTGCAGGAAAACACGCCGATCACGAGCGCGACTTCTTCGGAACCGGTGAGTGTCATCTGGGTGTGTCGATGGTATTAAGAGACAAGTGGTAATCCGAAGACGCGGTGCATTACCGGTTTCTCGAGCTGGACGGTGATGTTCGTGCCAGCTGCCACGTTGGTGTTTGGTTTGGGCAGGGCAATGGCGATGTCTTGCGCGAGGACAGCGCTTGCGAGCGCCGCGGTGTAGAGGACCGTCACGAAAGGCTTGAACATGATATGCGGACGAGATCGGATAAAGGAGGGGAGGAGGCGAGGCTGGGCTACACCCATTCCACCTCGAGCATCACTCATTTATGCGTCGATAGAGCGGACAGCTTACGCCGAACGTCCATACTGTACCATTTCCCGGACCCATGACCCACCATGACCCAGCCAGAAATAGGCCGCAAAAACTGTAAAAGGATGTATCAATCAACGGTCATGAAATTCCGACTGTGACTGAGGCTCTGATAATCTTGTATTCGGGTTACGGCAGGTCAAGATCCGAGAGACGATTCAGTAAAACCACCTTGATCGTATTCTTTGCGAGCTTCTGATGAACGGTTCTGGAACAGAAAACTGGTAGTTTTCACCAAACAACGCAGACGGAGATGTGACATAAGTAGTTCGCTGCCAGTCTTGCTGTAGGACCTGCGGTGATGGATGAGTTTGTCACAGGTCTCACATGATCCCGCCGAGGGCTTGAACCCGGAACTAGTGAATAGGTAAGTATGCGGTATCGCCGATTAGTATGCACGTCGCAGTCACATGAAGAGAGCCCCTTGTCCTATGAGTCCGGACTTCAAAACTTCAAGGTTCAGTCGTAAGTTTGGCCGTCGTCTGGCCAGGAGGGCCATGCAAACGTAACAAGCGTTGATAAGGACTAATTCTCGCTGTCGAGCCACAGCACTATGACCAATTAGTGCGAAACGAGCCTGTAGATATGAGATTGCGGAGAGCGATGTGATTATGAACATTATACTCTATCGCCTGGCTCTATCAGATTTGCACCAAGATTATCCGGGGTTGCCAGCGTTGGATCCACTTGGCTCTTCAACCGACCACCGAACAAAACGCCACCGTTGGCAGCACGGAATGCATCAATACGAGCCTCCACTTCAGGGCGGAAATGACGCATGAGACCTTGAATGGGCCATGCAGCAGCGTCGCCAAGAGCGCAGATCGTACGTCCTTCAATTTGTTTGCTGTAAATGGAATAAGATGACTTGTGTTAAGGGAGAGGATGAAGACCGTACGTGAGCTCGAGAAGCATGTCGATTTCTCGGCGGTGGGCACGGCCTTCGACCATACGGTTCATCATGTTCATCATCCATGTGGTGCCCTCACGGCAGGGAGTGCATTGACCACAAGACTCATGTTTGTAGAACTAGGAGACACGTTAGCGAGAAAGTGCAAGTAATCGTTGGATAGACCCAACTGCAGCGAACCGAGCGATAGCAGAGACAATGTCCGTGCTCTTGTCCATGACGATTACGGCGCCCGTTCCCAAACCCGACTGGGCATCCTTTAATGAGTCGTAATCCATAAGAACCTCAGAACATTTGTCGATGGGCAATACAGGGACGGAGCTTCCACCAGGGATGATCCCGAGTAAATTGTCCCAGCCACCACGGACACCGCCACAATGCCGCTCGATCAGTTCCTTTAGCGGGATACTCATCTCTTCTTCGACCACACATGGGTTGTTGACGTGGCCACTGATACAGAACAACTTTGTACCCTGATTACGCTCGCGACCGAAACTAGCGAACCAGGCTGCACCACGTCGGCAGATGGTTGGTGCAACAGCGACCGTCTCAACGTTTGCGACAGTTGTGGGACAACCGAAGAGGCCGACATCAGCAGGGAAAGGTGGCTTCAAGCGGGGCTTCCCCTGTTTCCCCTCGAGCGACTCAATAAGAGCTGTTTCCTCGCCACAAATGTACGCGCCAGCGCCGCGGTGAATGTAGACGTCGAAGGAGTAACCTGAACCACAGGCATTTTTACCGAGGAAGCCGGCGCGGTATGCCTCGGTAATGGCTTGTTGGAGATGGTTAGCCTCTTGAACGAACTCTCCACGAATATAGATGTATGCCGCATTCGCGTTCATACTGCGACCGGCGACAAGACAACCTTCGACAAGCTTGTGAGGATCACCGCGGAGAATCTCGCGGTCTTTGCACGTTCCTGGTTCACCCTCGTCAGCATTGACCACAAGATAGCGGGGGCTGAACAAAATGAGCCTGACGAAATTCGGAGCGATGAAAGGACACACCGCTTGTCTTTCTCCCAGCCAGGCTTATTCATAAACGACCACTTGAGACCACTAGGGAAACCGGCACCTCCGCGTCCTCTGAGTCCAGAGTCTTTCATGGTTTGAATGATCCAAGAGTCTCCCTTGAGGAGGATGTCTTTTGTTCGGTGCCAGTCACCACGGGACTAGAGGGTTGAGTTATATACTCAAGACAGAACAAAAAAGACCATGTGCACTGACCAAGGCCCCCTTCAGACCATGATCGTATCTACAATAAGCATTGGTGAAGATGCGGTCTTGATCCTTCAGTCCGCCATAGCGACGAACAGGTGTGTCCGCAACAGTAGCAAGAGAGCGCCTGAGCGCAAAAGACTGTCTCTGCAGGACAGCAGAAGATTTTGAGAGTTTGAGCATTGCTGAGCTCGCCGTCGCCGTCGTTGTCGGTGAGCTTCGCTTCGGGAGAGGCTGCAGTTGACCCGGAAGATTCCGGGTCACGTGACGGTTTATGATCGTGACTGCGACGATGTTCCTTTTGTAGAATGACATATCCAAAATAGGAATGCGCGGGTGGCACGTTTCTCCTTGTTCACGGTCGGCTAAGCTGACCCTCTTCCTCTTTCTCCGCGCGCTTGGGTCTTCTCTTTGCGCTCGACGCTGGCGCCGTAGACGAATCGCTCGCCCCATCGACTTGGTGCTTGCTTGATGGATTCATCAGCAGTAAATGGCACGACCCGTACCACCTTCGACATGCAGAAGCAAAAGGCTGAGGCCCTCGCCGTCTTGAACGGACTCGCAGGAAATGGCCATCTGGAGCAGGAACCCACTATAGAGCAACTCGAAATGGAGCTACCCGTCGTTCTCGACGGTCAGGTACCGCTCGGAGAACTGCTTTCCAGAGTCATGCAAGCGATCTACGCCGAATTAGTCGAACTCGCAGAGACGTGAGCATGCACGAAGCTTCGCTGGATCGTATGCTGATGCCCGGTGACCCAGACTTCCAAATATGTCTGATGCTGCAAGAAAGCGAACGATCGCTGACTGGGTAGTCAAGACCAAGAAACAAGTCGTCAAGTTGTATGCCGTCACGAAATGGGCGCGGGATGCAGAGACTGTTCAAAAGTGCATGGTAATTGGTTTCGTGATACTTTCCAATGCGACGCGAATATTCACGCAAGGTCAGAACATTACCGCGTTTGTCATGAATCAGCATCAACAATTCGAGAGCGCCATCGGTGGACTCACTTATGCGAGGGAAAGTCTCGATCCCGCAAGGTCATACTGCACATTTCATCCTGTCCGGTCACCACCTAATGATTTACTAGACTTCGAAATCACGACCTTCTTACCTCCCTCGACGTACTCACCTCAGGGACATACAAACGTCTTCCATCCGGGATCAAGGTCGCATTATGTCTCCCTGTACTTAGCAAATGGACTCATGGTACTGAGTGCAGAAATCTATTATTCCCATTCCACCTCTGACCGACGCCGAGGTGATCAAAACACTGAGCGACATGGAGGAAATTATGCGGTACCGTCTTCGGATGACGGAAATAATACCCGTGGAGATGTCTCAGCATCGAATTGGTACTGTCACACAATCCTTGTCTTCGTGTGAGGCCTCCATTTGAAATTCCTTTGCGATCCAGCGGGCGGTAGGGTACATTTCACCGTCCCAGGTTTGTTTGAAACCTCTGTCTGTATGCGCGGGGCAAAGAAAGATGATGGCTGGTTCTTCGTTAATGTCAAGTTCCTTATCTCTGTCGGGGGGGATATGAGAGGGGCAGATGGTACGCCTCGTCTGACATGCATATATGGAAACTAAGCTTCATGACCTGTAGAGTTCCCTCAGGAGCCGACCGGCGTGCTTAAGCGACACATCACGGATGAGGCAGATTCTCGCATGGCATACTACTTACCTCTCCCTGAACCGGTGGACCCTCCTCCTAATACCGAGGTCCCAGAAAGACCGAAACTTCCCGAAGGAACGGTCGACGCTCCTCTTGTCCGGTTGTATAACTTTCTACGTGAGTACGATTGCATGAACTCGCGACGTTTGGCTCACTATGATCCTGTTAGAGATGATGTCCCTCTCATACCAACTCCGGGTATTGTGGTACCAGGTCAATCCTTGCGTATATGCGCCACCTTGGTACAATTTTTATTAAACAAATCGTGTTTACAGGCTGTGCGGATGTGTTCTCTTGGATGGGGACAGTATTTAAAAGTTGAATTGTTAAATGGTAACAAGACACTTTCAGTGTCCTATTGGGTGTAAGTGCCTTGGTAGTTTGATCTTGCGACCCACTCAGGCCATTCCAAAGACGTACTACTCCCACCACTGTTCCGGGGCGTGTACAGCCTCCGAATCGCCTCAGACTACCGCCGCACGGAGGGACACTCACTATTTCGATCGTCGAGAATCGTGCAAGTCCCAAGGTTGGAAGTGGACCTGCGAGGTCCCCGGCTGCTCGCATGTTGTCCGAACTTCAGCTCAAAGCAAAGCTCGGGTCAGCACGACCGTCGGACGAAATCGAGGGACTCAAGTTTGAAGTCAAGTGGGAACCCATGAAGGGAACGCTGGGCGCCATCATCGATCAAGATGAAAGCATGGCCATCATTGGGGATCTTTCGGTGGTTAGTTCGTGCAACCTTGATATCTCGAAACCTAATGTGTACCCTCTAGGAATCGCAAAACCTCGATTTTGAGGTGATGCTACACAAGGTTATCAATGCGCATGCCAGAGCTATCCTCAAAGTATTCCAGTTCCAACTCCAACGTGGTCCAAGGAGCAATGTGTTTTCTCCCGAAGGGAAAGTCGTCTTAGACGCCCATGGTCCGTATTTCGTTCCCGATGCGAAGAGGTATCTCAACCTGTGTAGGCGGAAACCACGTCCTTCGCGTCCATCTCTGTGCAGATGAAGTCGTCCTTGTTTCAATCGACGTCAGAACTGGTCGCATGAATCTTCGGGATACCGGTGACCTCGCAGCTGCAGCCCGCGGACCTCGATTTGCAATCATCTCTGACCGCTTAAATGATAATCCGAGTATGTTACTTGAGGCCTTGGTAAGGCTGCGATTTAACGTAAGTCGCAAAGAACGTTTAATTCCCGGGAAAGCTCATTGTTCTTCATAGACGATCATGGATATCGTCGAACTGAAGGCGAGTTACCTCGGGTTGCAAGTCTTCCGACATCGCAATTTTTCAAAAGAAGGTATGTGGACATGTTTCATTGTCCTTTCGCTGGTCCCCAATACACAGCGTGCGTTCCTCAGAGTTACAAAAGTTGGGTCCGTTGGCAAGAGGCACGATGTACATCAAACTCTCCAACTTCCCGTCTCACTATCTCGTACTCGTGATCACCGAGGAAGATTTTCGCTACGCGCTCATCTCGGTCAAGGTACTGCCAGACAGTATGTACGGTAACATGATCATGGAGGATATCGGGTGGTTAGACGTTCGGCGCATACGAGGTGAGAAGGGTCCATCTGAAGTTGCTATAGGGTCGCGTGTGGAAGATCCTCAGGTGGGGCAAAAACGGAAACGTGACGTTCCCCTATCGACACAGAACACTCTACGAAAGGAAGATAAGTGAGTTCCACTACACAGAAAGTCTTCATAGTCTCTTTGTCTTATCCACCGCCAGCTTTCATCTGGAGACACAGACCCTCCGAGAACTCTATGCCTATTGTTGGTAAGTAGCATCCGTCCTACTGGTTATTCCATTTTAAGCCTGTGCGACACATTCTCAGCGCGCGCGTCGCCTATACGAAGGTTGAAGCACAGTTCAAGCTCCGTGGTATTCCGTACACGCATGTCAATCCAACGAGTGCCCTTCCGCGATCCTCCGCCTTATCCTACATGCAATCTTCGCTCGCCCGTTCCATTCCCGCCCTCTGCGTCCAATCATCCGATATCCTTTCCGGCGCTCCGGCAGCCGAGGCAGCAATGCCCAACATCCGTGTCATACCACTTAATTGGTGGTCTGACAAGAAGGCTCAAGTTGTAACATGTGTCAAACTCAAATATGTACAACAGCCTGTTGGGAAACGGGCCGCGGCCGGACGGAGTAGCAGTGATATCATTCGGCCGTCGAAGAGGATTATCTACGATGCTACGGAAGCAGTCGTGTCATTTCTGTCGGAACAGGTGGATACATGCGTGGACGAATTCCTCGAGGAATGGGCAAGAGTGTCCAAGATGGTGGTGATTGCCCGAGAAGGTGAGACACTCAAACACGGCTTGGAGAACAGTTGGTTTTCTAACGAGGGTATGTTGATGCAGTTGCCCAAATGGCGAAAGAAAAGAAATGGCGGGACGTCCGACTCCTTTCATTTGATCTGCAGACCGTCGAGTTTGCCTACTCTGGGGCAAGTCTTTTTTTCTTGTGTTCCGTGTCATCCGTAACGCCCAACGCGCGCACAGGACTATACTGTATCGATTAGCTGTACGGACCAACTTTCGCCCACAGGCGGTTCCTTTGAGCTTCGTTTCTCGCGTTGTACTCCACCACTTGTGCCGTCAAATGCAAACACCCTCGCGCCACCTCCGCCAACAACATTCATACAATTTCATCTACGATCGAATCCGCATGAAGAGGCTGAACCATACCTCCGCCAGATCCTTCGGCATGGACCCCTTGCACCGTCAATCCATCGTCTCGTAGGACTCCTTCGGGACACATTGCCTATCGCTGTCGAGCTTGATCGCCTCGTGGCAGGTACAAGAGAGGGGTTGTCGATCGGGAATTGGAGGGGCAGACAGGTCAGGTCAGCGGAAGAACCGTGGTTTGATACGGTTGTCAAGGGAATGGGATGGTGGCGAGTGTTGTATGGTGATCTCAGGTATGTCTTCCTCCTCCAATCCCGTACACAAACACATTCCACAGCGCTGACCCTTCGTTCCCGTTCCCAGACACGCGCTCGATTTAAGATTAATGACCGACAAACGCATCGCCATCTTGGATGCATCGTATTCGCTCTATCAAGGCGCCGTCGGGCGGCCTTTACAGCCGGAATCGCGCTCTGGTCCTGGTTCTGGTCCCGACGCACATTTACGCACGCACTCGGACGCGGACATGGAGCGGATGGGGCTCGAGCCTATCCCGGATTTCCGTATGCTCGTCCTGGATGCCGTCCGCGTGACACGGCCACGCACGTCCGAGGGCGGACACGGAGGGCGACGGATCGCGCCTATCGGCGTCGGGGTCGTGTGTGAAGGTGGTGCGGTCGGGCCTGTGATTCGGGCATTGCACGAGCGGGTGCTGAAGAAACTCAGGGAGCCTGGCGGGTGATTGAAGGGGGGGTTCCGTGCCTTTCTTTTTTTTCGTTGTTCGCTTTCACTTTTTGTTGTTTTTCGTTGCTTTTATGTATACCCAAGGCATTTCTGATGGGACTACATGACGGACAACCGATACGATACGATTAGATGAAGATGGTGAGGTCGACTGACTGCTTGCATCCCTCTCCCTAGATAGTGTTACCGGCGAATTACTACTTCAGCGGTCGCCATGATCATATGCCTTCAAAGTACTATGAGGCTGGCCTGTCAAAGGAAGACTGCCATTGAATTCCTGCCATTGCGAGCGCTTCTCAGTATGCATTTTCAAAAGCGCCCCACTATCACTACCCAACCCGAAAGGATATGCAAGCGTATGCAAGAGAAACGTTTATCCACAAGAGATAACGTGTAGACAACTGTTGCCCACCGGTAGGTACATTCCTAATCGCTCGCACATGGGTATCTCGTTTCATAACTAAAAAGTGTATTCATCGTCCTTCCCCCCCGGTGATACTGACCGCGGCGGTCGCATACTCCAATTTCGGAGTTCCGTACGCCTTCCACAGGGTGTCAGCATCTGTATAAAACACACGACGGAAAAAAGAGAAGACATACCCCGCTCAGGTAAAGGTGCAAAAAATTAATTTGCGTGGGACCATTAATATAGGTCGGAACATCTACCGTGACGTTCGCGTACTGGTTCCCCGCGCTGTCGGTCCACTGCGCGCTGAAAGCACCCTGGTGGGTGGTACCACCCAAATCGGTGACGGTGCCTGAACATGGGCCTCCGCAGGAGGTGAAGCCAAGCGCAAAGGCGACTTCGTCGGTCGTGGTGGTTGACGCCTATGTCAACGTGGGTGAGTCAGGATGACCGTTTTGAGTGATGTAGGGGGGGGATGGACAGCTCAGGAACGTGGCACGCACAGATTTCTCAAGCTCGATGGTGAGGGCCGCTCCAGCCTGGAGGCTAGCTCCGGGAGCAGGCGATTTGATGGAGATGCTCTGCGCGAGTGCAACGCCTGCGAACGCAGTGGCACAGAGAAGTTTTGCAATAGGGGCCAACATGATACGCAGCTGAGCTCAGGTAGAGAAAAAGGAGCGAGGTATAGGATAGAGACCGTCCTTCCAGAACGTCGCGCCTTTTATACATCAATCAAGACCATTTGGTTCTATCAAAATTTTGGCACGGTTGACTTGACTCATCACCTACATCGTACGTACTGACAGCACCTAACATGAATCGCGCGGGTACGTCGCAGCCCCTCGAAGCAGGCATGTCTCGATGATCACGGTGACCAAGTCTCTATGGTGACCCATTCCGAATCCGGGTTCTGGGAGCACGTGAATCTCCAGCCTGGGTTGTGTGCAGCGTGGCAGTTTGGAACGACCCCTGGCCTTGTACATTAGCAGAACCTCATCATGGCTTAAGACCTAGATCCTATCGTGACAATGTTTCAGTGCAGGCAAAAAGTACCCCATTGCGCAAACTACAAAATTTCGGGGGCACACCGCATGACAACTATGCCTGAGGCTAGTGGGATACATGGAGACGTGTCACGCCGACAGCGCCGCACGTTGAACCTTGGTCACAACTGAGAGAAGATGACAAACGTGACATCATGCTTGCAAATACGTGTCGGCTTTCGTATGGTATGGTTGATGTCTGCCCATGAATGCGTTACTTTTGAAGCATGCACACGCTACTCGGAGTCTGTTGCTGGGAGGACGTACGTTCAATGATCATTGAAACGCACTAGTGCCTTACGCCTGCCACTGCCCGCCATCACTAATGCCATTCTCATCGCAACCATATAGACGTGTCGGGCCTGTTACGGAGATCGAGCGAGTTGGCATGTAAACCGCGTAAGAAGCTCGGTGCCAGTGCCCGACCCTAGCGGACTACAGAGGAACGAATGACGTCAGTTCTTATTGTTTGATGAGAAAACAAGTGACATTTACCTCAATTGCTGAGACTGGCGTCGTGCGTTAGGCAAAAGTATCGTCGACTCTGTGTGTCCACTAAATGACGTTGCCAGTGGGCTCCTCGGCATCGAAACCAGTGAGCGCACATGTAACATGAGCCCGAAACGGTTTAGGCGATGTAATACGTCATGCCATACTCTATCTGATTTGTATCCCGACCGTCTTGCGTTGCCAGTGTTTTAGATCCGCTGGCACATGACTCTTCAGCCAAACTCCTGAACAAACCACTGTCTTAGCATTTTCGGCGTGAAGTCGAGGCTTACATTGATGCATCGATGCAGGCGCACGAGACCTTGAATTCACTGTAGCAGCGTCGCCAAGAACACAAATCGCGCGTCCTTCAAATTTGCTGAACAGAACCAGGTGCCAGTGACTTGTATTGCACGGGACGATGGAAACCCCATGTGAGCTCGGAAGGCATATCCGCTGCCGTCGTGCTCTTTGGTTGGTGACTGAAACTTTGTTGGTCCCACTAGCTATTTGCCGGCTCCAAAGCACGACTCGGTTCGCGGGATGGGTTTCGGTCGTAGTCAGCTGCCAACAACCCATATCACGGTGAAGTATCAGAGTCTGCCGCTCGCGTCATTGTGGC